>APFE030519969.1:69701-80281 GCA_000404065.3 Pinus taeda
AATATGACCCAAATAATTCAAAGATGTTTTGCCAAATTCACATTTTGAGAGCTTAACATAAAGATTTTCTCTTTTCAAAACATCTAGAGTATGCTTAACATGCTTTAAATGTTCTTCCCATGTTTTACTGAATATAAGAATGCCATCCAAATATACAATGACAAAATCATCAAGAAAAGGTCTAAGTACATCATTCATTACTCTCATGAAAGTAGCAGGAGCATTCGTTAAGCCAAAAGGCATAACCAACCACTCATACAATCCCTGCTTTGTTTTGAAAGCAGTCTTCCATGCATATTTCTTTACAACTCTGACTTGATGATAGCCACTATGCAAGTCCAACTTGGAAAAATAAATAGCTTCTTTTAACTGATCTAATAGATCATCTATGCGAGGAAGAGGATAACAATTTTTTATCGTTATCTTATTCAGTGCTCGTTAATCAATGCACATTCTCCATGAGCCATCTTCTTTCTCATCAAGACAATTGGAGACCCACATGGTGATGTGCTAGGTCTGATGAACCCCTTCTCGAGCAGCTCCTGTACCTACTTCTTGATTTCTGCATTCTCTAAAGCTGACAACCTGTACATTCTGATGTTGGACAATGGAGCATCTTGCTGCAAATTAATATCATGTACTATTTCCTTTTTGGGTGGCAGACCTTTAGGTTCTTGAAATAGTATATCATATTCTGAAACAAATTTTTCTAAATCAGTTTGTTGTTTAGCATCACAGCCCTCAAATACATTGGTTTTATCAAGTTTCTTTTCCTTTACAACCATCAGTAAAAATTGTTTGCATGAATTTACAATTCTCTTCATCTACCCTGAGTTTATGAGCGTATAACTATTCTTGAGTTTATGAGCTCTTACAATATATTTGATTCCATCTTTAACGAGTTGCTACTTGTTCTCAGCTCTATAGAAAATAGCTTTCCTATCATACGAGTAAGGACTTCCTAAAACAATTCCACATATATCCAAAGGAACTATATCTAATTCAACCTCATCTACAAATGCTAACCCAAAAGAAAACCTAAGTTTACATTGTCTAGTCACTTGTAGTTGTGCTTTATCACATAACCAACCTAATGGATATGGCTTTTTGTGAGGTGTGGTTAGTAATCCCAATTTCTTTACAGTTGCTTCAAAAATTAAATTTACTTGTGAGCCACTATCAAACAAAGTATCAATCTTTTGATGCTTGGAAATAACTCGAATATGAAAAAGCTCATGCCTTTTCCTCTCATTTTCTTCATTATCAGTGGATTGTGCAGAATTACTAGTAGATGCTTCAAAACTTTTACCTTTTATACCTGTGGCCGCGATTGTTGTTTCATCTCCTGAGTTTGGCCCCAAATCATTTTGAATAGTTGCAGCATTCTTCTTCTTTTTGCCCTCGAACTTCTTGGGTCTCAGCTCCGGATGCAGAATCCAGCAATGTTCATCATCATGCCCATCCTTCTTACAGTGAGTGCATGAAGACTTGGTCTTTTGTACAGTATTTTCCTTCCTCTCTTTCCATTTTTGTTTTCTTTTCTGCTTGCTTTTGCTTGCAGTGGGTTTTGATGATCCCCCAACTTCTGGGTTCACATTCTTGCCTCTAGCCTCTAGATGTGTAGCCTGAACATATACCTCATCTATGCTAGTGGGACTAAACATGAGAATGGTGTGCCTTAAGTAGTTGTGTAGACCACCTATGTACTTCAACATAGTTTCAGGTGAGTCTAATGAAATTCCTAGAATCAAAGCTCTTTTCCTAAATTCTTGAGTGTAGCTTTATATACTTTTCCCTTTCAATTGGCGAAGAGTTTTCCAGCTCATCATGGCTTGCTGCATATAGGCTAGTGGATAAAATTGCTTTTTAATTGCAGAAACAAATTCACTCCAAATAGAAAGAATTTTACCATGCTTCTTCATGTCAGCTTGTGTCCTGCCTTCCCACCATACCAAGGCAATGCTTCCAAGGTGTAGGCTGGCTAGTTGAATCTTACTCTTGTCTGAATCGATGCTCTGCACTCTGTAATAAACATCAATCTGTCTAATCCAATTATCCAGCTTTTCTGCATTCAACTCTCCATCATATATCGGCAAATCAAATCTACATCTAATTTAATCAAAGATGTTCTCTTTTTGTTTTCAGGGCTACTAGGAGGTGTGGGAAGTTTTTCTTCTTTCCCTTTGCCTTTAGAGTGGTCATGGAGGAGAGATTCTTCTACTCCTTTATCTTGTTTGGAGTTTGATGGATCTCCCTCTCTACCTTTCTTAAATTCTCTATACATTTCCTCTACCATGGCTTTCATGGCCATGAAACCATCCATGAACTGGGAGTCTGATTCCAAGGAGTTTTCTTATGACATTTTCCTTTTAGGATAGACTCTTCCAATTTCAAGGTTAGCTTCAACCAATTCTTCTTCTCCTAATTTAAGCTTTGATCTAGTTAGCATTCAACAACAAAATCCAACACAAGCTTTTCTAACCTTAGTAACCTAGAGCTCAGATACCACTTGACCTAGAATTTATCCAGGACAAAGAATTAAAGGTATTACAGACTCATGTGCATGGATGTGCCTATGTTACTTTATGCAATGGATCGATAAGATTGCGAAATACATAGGCACTGAGGCAGTTAGAGAAAACATAACAAGCAAACATATAAACACAACAAGTTTAATAAGGAGTTCACCCAATTCTTCTGGGCTACGTCTCCTGGTCCAGCCTTCAGTGGTGGCCTCTCTATTATGTTTTCAAAGTAGAGTTTTTACAACAATGAGCTCAATTTGAATCTCACTCAACAGATATGAATCAGTAGGACTAGAGTACACGGACTCTCCTTACTAAAACTCGACCTCTATTGGTCACAGTAGTACGAACCCAATCTGAGACTCATACATGATAGGCCTATGCCGAGTAGCTTGCTTGAACTCTCAAGCTTTCTATGGAGTACACAGACTCTCTGACTCTCTCTGGCTCTGTCTGACTTGATGCTACCTTCAGGTCAGCTCGGCTTCTTCTCTCTATTCTCTGCTCTTAGCTTCTGCGTCTAACTAACTCTCCTCTATGTTGTCTGCTCTGATTCTGTCAGTTCATGGCTTTAAAGCCAGTCTGCTTTCTAATGGTTCGTTTCCGCTTCTTGGCATTCTGGTTCTTCTGTTGCTGTCCATTTGAATTCCCCTATTTTGCGTCATCATCACTGTGTAACGCTTCACAGGGAGGTGGCCACCTATTCTGCAATGGGTGAGTGTGTCAAGTTCCTTGGACACATTTGAACGGCTGTTATTTCCATTTGCTCCAAGATCGCCTGCGAAACAAGAATCTTTCGCCAAATTATCGTCCACGTCGGACTTCAAATACCATGTAATCTTGCTTTATAACCTTGTCAAATCTGGTCATTTATCGGGACGTCCCTCCGTCGTTGATCTGGGCCCCCCAAATCCTACGGTCGTCGTTCATATCGGGCGGGTAAGTAGCATCATGTTTACCCGTCCGATGTGAGTGATTTTCTCTCTCTTCCGTTGGACATGTGTCACTCAATGTGTGGCATCGGACGGGACTCAATTGAAACTGCTTACCACCTCAAGGCCTTCCGATATCCTATTGGTTTTGTGGAATCCCACTCTACGGAACCGAAATAATTACTTTTCCGCATTTCATAGTCATTTTTGGTCCAAGTGCTCAGGGCTTTCCTTCACTGAGGGGGACACCCTGTGATACGTGATTATCAGAAACTACCCCCGTTTCTTGAATTAGCCTCTGGTTTTGCCAATTTGCGCCAGCGTGCATTACCATGGGGAAATGGTCTGCGTGCTCGATCAAGGGTCCTCGTTGCTCCGCTGATAAAAAATTGCAACTGTCACGAGGATTCCTTCTAATAACTTGATCTTTCCAAGACTTGAATCTTTTTGGCATAATTTGAAAGAGTTTATGAAAACTTAGAGAGTGTTTAGGATCCAATTCGGATCAGGGGTTCATGTTGGGATTCTCCCATATCACTTGGCCTTTGAGTCAGGTTAACAAGGGCAGAACGAAATCAAAGTTTTCCTAGTCTGAGTCCCAACTAAAGGTGTTCATTGAGCTGAAGCATTGCCTTTGTTATGCACCTGTACTCACATTGCCAGACCTGCAACAACCATTTAAAATTGAGATATACGCCTTCAACTATGTTATTTGTGTAGCTCTCACCCAACAAGGGCATATGGTAGCCTATCATAGTGAGACACTTCGCAATATAATTTGGAAGCACTCCATATATGATAAAGAGATGTATTCTATCGTGCAGGCTTGTCGACAATGGACACATTACATTCGGGGGAAGGAGACAGTCATCCACACATATCACAAACCTCTTTAGTTTATACATACACAATTGAAGTTTCAGAACGATCACCATCATAAGGGGTCTACATATAGGCAACAATTCCACTTGAACATTAAATACAAAAATGGCAACACCAATCATGTTGCAAATTGCCTTAGTCGGTCCCTAGTTGTAGCACTGACTACTATTCTCAATTCTTGTGGACACGAGACCTCTGGATGGCTGCAACTGTGCAAAAATGATCCAAAGTTTTCCACCACATACAAGATGCTAGTGGATGGCAAACAAGTTCCATATTTCCACCTCTATGACTCATTATTATGCTACTTGGGCCATATTTGTGTTCCTTCAAGTGAGCGTTCCAAGCTGATTTGGGAGGTGCACTACAATTGGACCGCAAGACACTTTGGCATGGAGAACATTATGGCCATACTAAATGTAACAACCCATGGTTCATTTTCTATGTAAATAAAATAAGACCAAGGTCATGGGACATGTATTCGGAGATGATTGTTGGGAAAAAAATAGTGATGGGTATCAATTGTGATTAATTAATGGCTATGGAAATTGACAAAGGCATTGGCAAAGGTACAGAGGCAACAATTGGCATTTTATTTTTGTAAATGAAGAAAAATAGGAGAAAAGGAAGGTGAAGTGACACAAATTTGCATGATAAGGAAATTAGAGGAAAAATGAAGGAAAATGAATAAAATAGAGGCCTCAATGATAATAAAAAAAAAGGCTTCTGAGGATAAGTTCACAACTTTTTTCAGTTCAATTTTGGAGCTCTCATTTCATTCTCTCATTCTCTCATACTCTTGCACAATTAGAGAAATCTTGGAGCATTCTTGGAGAACTTGAGCATTCCCTTGGATTGAATAAATAAGGCAAAGAAAAGCAGGAAAGCGCAAGGGAATAGTTGGATCAACAACTACAACTAGATTGCTTTGTAGGTAACAAGTTGCATGCGTGATTTCCTTGTTGATTTCTAGATGCATGGTATATGCATGTGATTCGCTAGTTATGTGTTTTTCATTGGCATCGAGATTTACCTAGATTGACAATGGTTTTAGCCTTGCCTTTCCATTTCCTAGATAGCCATGGTGTTGTGGGTTTTTTTTTTTTTTTTTGATTGGTGCTCATGTTCCTTATGGTTATGCGTTGGAATAAACAATTTGGAAGCCTTGGAACAACTTGGGTTGAGTTACTAGTCCTGGACCCTATAACTGTCCCAGGTTAAAAATCCATGTAATAAAGTTAATAAAGGCAAAAAAAAAATAACAACCAAGGTCATGGGACACTTATTCCAAGCTGAATGTCGGGCAAAATATCCTAGTGGGCTTTCATTTGGTTTATTATGGCTAAGGTAAATTGTCAAAAGAAATGACAAAGGCTTTGAAAAGGCAAGAAGCATTAATTGGCATTTTATTTATGAAAATAAAGCAAATTAGGAGAAAAGGAAGGTGAAAGGTCACACATTGCATGTGAGAAGGAAAACGAGGGAAAAATAATGGAAATTGAAGAAAATAGGGGCCTCATTAATAAAAAGGCTTTTGAGGATCAGTTCGCAACCTTTTGTCAGTTTTAGCTTGGAGCCTTCTCTCTCTCTACTCTCTCTCTCTCATACTCCTGAACACTTAGAGCATTCTTGGAGCACTCTATCATTGGAGGAAGAAAAGCTAATGAAGGACAAAGAAAGAAAATTGAAGAAAAGATCAAGAAAGGAAGCATGGGATCTAGTGGCTACAACGAAATTACTTACAGGTATCATGTTGCATGTGTGATTTCCTTGCTAGTTTTGGCATGCATATGTGTATTTGGTTTTTTTGTTGTCATTGGCATGGGTCTTTCCAGGTGTGACAATGATTTTCAGCCATGCCTTGTCATTTCTGGATAGCCATGGTGTGTTCAGGTTTCTCTTATTTGGTTGAGCTGCATTTTTGAATGGTTTTGAAAAGTCTAAGTGGAGTGGTCTCAAGGGAGAAACACAAGGCACGGGAATCCCTAGATTGGTGAAGGTTGGATTGTGGTAAAGCCTTAATGTGTATGCCCTCGATAATCTTAGGAATCCTCGATTGATGACTGATGAGATATACGGTAAATGCTAGAGGGTGGAGCCTCCTTGGGCCTAGGAATCCTCGACTGGTGAATTACGAGATATACAGTAAAGCCTAGAAGTGGAGACAAACAAATTCCTCACGGTTTAGGTGAAAAGATCAAGAGGCATCCATGCTTGTATAGGCCCAATGATCCCTGGATCAGTATATGGTGGGATTGCGGTAAAGCTCAGTAGTGCATGTTTGTTGTTTAGGCCTAGGAATATGTTGGCGGGATTGTGGTAAGGCCTGGTTGTATAGATGAGGGCTTGGACCTAGGAATCCATTGGTGGATTGAGGTAAATCTTGAGGAACCCTTGGTTATTTTCTTGTAAGTCCCTCATTCATGCTTGGAATATGGCATGAGGGTGATTGCTAAAAGAAAATTTTGGTTCAGCTCAGTCTATGGTCGGGTGGTACGTGGAAGTCCATGGCTTGATTGGATTTTGCATATGTTAATAAAAGCTCTTTTCCTCTTGTGTTTTATGTGTAAATATACTTGTTAATATGCGGTTTTAATGGTTTTTCTATCATTGTTATTGTGTTGGTTATATGTTGGTTACATGCATGGTTTTATGAGAGATCTTAGTAATGGCTCTCATCATGTTTTGATAAGTAAATGAATGAATAATGAATGTATGACCTAATAGGTGATAATGCAGCTACTATGAGAGGGCATCAAACCTTCTTGTGAAATCTCAGATAAGTATGAAGTCCCTATGTTCATATGTGTTCATATGACATGTGGATTACATGTTCAACATATGTTTGACAAAATGTTTGTTATGGATAGCCCTTGTCAGGCCAGGTCCTTGTTTAAGTTTTGCATTAGAGGACTTGTTATCGTGTTATTTATCATTTTTGGATGTTTCATGAAGTTCTGGATAGAGGTATGAGTCCTGGCCTTGAAAAAGTGGCTCAGAATTTAGGGTCCTTGGTATAGAATTTCCTAAAAATGGCCATAGTAGCATGGATGCCTTACTATGGAAGCGACTAGAGGGTCTTAGTCGCATGGAGGGCTTGTCATTAGAGCGATTGGAGGTCTAGTTCAATCAAGAGGCAAGTTCTCTCATGGGTTGGACACCTAGAGGGATTGGTTGGCTCCTAAAGGTTTTGTAGCTCCTGAGGATGTTTAGTTTGGTTTTGTTAGTTGATTCCACTTCCTTAACTGTACTCGGGGAGCTGAATCATACCATAGTAACTCTTCGTCACATGTTTACCTTGGTGGATCAATTAGGTTGGGTAAATGTGGGAGGAGGGTGTTACGGAGTGGTATCAGAGCATGGTTCAGCTCTTGGACTGGATGGGTGGAATGTGTTTGTCATGCATACATGTTGGTTGCATGTGTTCTTTATATTTGTGGTCTGTTTGCTTGTTGTGTATGCATGGTGGTGGTCATTGTTGCAGTGGTGTTACCATGTGGAAGATGATGGAGTTGTTGTTGGATGTGGTCATCATGAGTAAATGTCAGTGATGCGTTTTTTATGCATGTCAAGTGTTTATACGTCGTTATGCATGCATTTTCATGGTTATGGTATAGTCATGCATGGTAACTGGATAATGATTGAGATTATGTATATATATTGATATGATTATGTTTATATATATGTGTATTGCACTAATCTAGTTGATCTCACAGACGAGATATCCTCCCCTGAACTATGCCAAGGTATGTTAATTATGTTTATACTTTGGTTTAGCTGACATGTTATACTTGCAGGAAGAAGATAAAAGATGACTAGCAAGATGGTAGACTACAGTTAGTGAGACTCTCCCTATAGATCAGATGAGCATCATGGTGATGGGAACTCTCCTAACATAGCAGACACATTGAGAAGTTTGAAGGTAGAAATAATAAGTTGCAAAGCAAATAATGAAAGAATCATTCAAACACAAGAGAAACAAGTAGAGGTTAATGCAATATCCTTTAGAGTTTGTCATATTTGCATAGAAAAGGACCACTGAGGATGATCCATGGGCAGGAGGATAGGACTAAGGGAGCATATGGCTGTAGGTCTCATGGTGGACACCAGTCAGATAGAGGTGACACGATCAGATATGGCAGGGTCTTGAACACACCGAATAAGAGAGGTGATGGACACAAGTTCTATTCCAGTTCTAGTTCTGATAGGTATCATGGTCATCATCATTATCATCCTTACAGGAGGAGTGATAGGGGATATTTTCCAGGTGAGTTCAAGAAATCCAAGCCACCTACGTTTGAGGGAGATTTGAAGAAACCAGAAGATGTAGAGGCATGGTTAGTTGGGATGAGGAAGTTCTTTGAGTTGCATGATTACACAGAGAACATGAACGCCATAATACTTATCTTCGACCTCAAAGGGAAATCAGACATCTTGTGGGAAGATGTGAAGTGGGTTAGAGACATCAGGACAAAAGAGTCGAGTTTGCATGAATTCAAGAGACTTTTCAAGAAGAAATATTTGTTAGAGAGGTACTATAACAGTAAAGCTAAGGAGTTTCATAGGCTAAAGATAGGATCAAAGTGTAAGTTGAAGCATTGTTATGAGCAATCAAAGTGTAAGACAAAGTCTCAACAATGTTGGAAGGGGGAAGACAAGGCTAAAGGTAAATGGTAGCTAGGATGTAGGTGAGAAAGAAAATGTTGCACCTTACAAGAATTTTAATGGACCTCAACCTGGAGAACAACAGAATAAAGGAGATGGTAAGGGACGGTTGCAATGTTGGACATGTGGCAAGGAGAATATCAAGAGAGATTGTCCGCAAAATCAAGGTGGTAGACCTCAGGTTTACAGTCCATAGGAAGCGCAGACAGTTGGGGATGGCAGAAAATTCCACGGATCTATGCAACATTGGATAACAAGCAAGTGGATCACTAGGCATCTATTATTGAGATGGACGGTAAGATTTGTGATAAAGTTGTTTGTATTTTGATTGACCCTGGATCTAATTATAGTTATGTTAATCCCGACCTGGTGGATAAATGTGGTTTGAATGAAGAAATGCATGAAAAATCTTGGTTAGTGCATTTGGCTACATGTACAAAGGAAAGAGTTCATCACTGGGTAAGATCCTGTACGTTTGAGTTGAATGGCAGTATGCCTACATCAACACATTTGAATGTGCTTCCATTTGGATCATACAATATTTCGTTGGGTATGGATTGGTTGTATCTTCATACGACCAAGGTGGATTGTTATGACAAGACTATTGAATGTTTGGATGGTAATGGAGAACAAAGGATCTTGCAGGGTAAGAAGAAGACAACATTAGTTAGAATGGTCATAGCTATGCAGGCAGAGTGTAGTCGTAAAAAAGGGTGTGTGTTATTTGCACCACATATTTCCAATGATAAAGGTAAGGATGTTGAGGATGCGGAGGTATTGAGAAGGTACTCAGTTTTACAGTATTTTCATGATGTATTTCCCGCAAAGATTTTAGAGTTGTCGGCTCACAGGGAGGTGGACTTTTCCATTGAGTTGGTACCAAGGTGCAATCCCCCTATTATGATAAAAGAAGTTGTGTTTTTTTGTCGGTTTATTATTATTAGTGTTTTTTACTATGGATTATTATGTATTGATTTTTAGGAACATGGAAGTAATAAATAAAGAAAAAAAATGTTTTCAGTTTGCTGGAAATTTTGGAAGTAGAGACACCAGAGTAAATGATGCTTGCCTGAATCTAAGTTGAATCAAATTTTAATTAAATTTCCTAAAATAAAATACATGGATATATATTGCATACTCGGTGGGAGATAAAGGCCGAGAAAGTCACTACAAGGATTGCAGGCTTTTTTTTAAGGAAAAAAGGAAAAGAAACAAAAAACCAAAAGCCTAGGTTAAGGGGACACAAATCCTCAGAAGGCAGGACGCTGCCAAGGAAAAAATAATGAGAAGATAATGCTAAATAGATGTTATCATGGGCTTAGTAGAGGTTACTAAAGCCTGGCAAGATCATCATAGCCCAGGGGGAATCATAAGCGATTCATGGTTGGGTGGATCGGTGTTGTGAGCCATAATTTTCTAGATTAAAAACTGCTAGTTTGAGGTTACTGTTGCTCTCGTTAATTATAATTGTTGATTTGTATGTTGTAGAAATCACAATATTCTTGTATTTAATTGTGTCTCTAGCGTTAGATAAGAATTTGATTTATGATAAACAAGAATTGTACACATGCATTAT
>APFE030519970.1:12645-68481 GCA_000404065.3 Pinus taeda
TGTTCATCTTCGAATGATACCATCACTGAAGAGAAAGAGAACGACACCGTTCAAATTCTTTTCATCAACACAGACTCTAATGAACTTGGGGGCAGTCCACCCATTCCTTTATCGCAGGAAAGAAGTTTGTCAGAGTCATATCCGGCCGTCTATTCGGTCCCAGCACCAAGAAACCTAGTCATTTCCTTCGACTGGAATCTACTAGGCAGACCCCGTTTACCAGCTAGTATACCATTCGGAATCATTGTACAAGCTTACAAAATGGTTATGGCTGGTACCATCATCGATGAAGGGGCTTCTGTGAGTATCCTTTCCTCAACTGCTTGGAAAGCACTTGGTTCGCCATCGCTTTTGCCTGAAATGAGAAATATGACAGGCTTCGACAAAGGAACCAGTCGACCTTTAAGGATCCTTCCAAATGTGTCCATTACTTTGAGAAGGAAAACTATTCACATGAACGTGATGGTAGTTCAAGGACCCTTGGATTATAATCTACTCCTTGGACATGACTATATTTACTGCATGGGAGCCATCGTCTCCTCACTCTTTAGAGTAATTTGTTTTCCGCACGAAGACAGAATGGTCAAGCTCGTAGACCAAATGTTATTCCCCAGTTCACACATCGCAAATAGTCAAATGCCATCCCTAAATGGTCTCTTCACGCAAGGAATGTCTCATCAATCTCCAGTCTGTCCACCTGATGAGCGCGAGTGATTCAGGAGGATGTCACTGAAACCTAGGGGGCATCCACCCTGGTCTGTTTCGGCAGGGAAACCTTGGGTATAGAGTGGGTTTCTCCAGGGGATATATGACTAGTCTCACACCCATCCTCAGAGGAAAATGGGATTAGGCTGGAATAAGATACATTCGTTAAGGTTATGCTGAGTGGCATGCGGTTGCACCACTCGCCTTTGTCTATTTTGGTAGACATCGCCAAGGAAGCATTTTATCTGCTACATGGATATAACTTTCATGGTAACCTGGGAATTTTTCGCTATGCCTGGGGGCATGCAAACCTTTCCACATGCAAGCGAAGAGTAGCTATTTATTTTTTAAATTTGTAGGACCTCTAACCCTTTAAACCCGTAAGGCTAGTCGTTTCCTAGCTTGCATAAAGAAAGGATTCGGGGCAAAGATTTAAATATGTAAGCCCGTTCAAAATAACATCTTGGATGAGACATCCTTATCATACAACTGGCGAGCAGTGTTACCGCAGGGTTCAAGCTTGTTAAAAAATAAACCCGCCACGAGCAGTTTTGGCGCATAGTTCAAGCTCGTTAAAAAATAAACATAAGTCATGAGAAAATGTTTCCCCCAACATTTAAGCTCATTAAAAAATGAACCAGTAAATAACCATTGTGAATGCCTTATCGCCAGCTTTTAAGCCTTGGTCATGTTCTCATCATCACCTCCACTCCGTTTTTAGCCGATCATTCACCTCCATATGATTGTTTACTGCTTCGAGGAACATCTGCAAAGAGTGATTCTATTAGCCATCCTTGTGACACTGTCGTGATTCGAAAATTCCAAATCTTACCTGGAATCAGCTGCTACCCAAAACCATCACTCGTTGCTTGAAAATGAGTCTTCTTTAAGCTCTTTTCAACTAAATCGTAAAATATGAAAAGATTGTCGAGCGATTGGCCTCTCTGGCTCGTTAAAGTCATCAGAAGTGCTATCCCCCCTCTATATTTTAATCTTTTTGGAACTGAGGGATTATTACACAAAAAGATTGAGCGCTTGTCTTGTTCGGCTCGTTAAAACTATCGAAAATTCATCCCTTTTGTATTATTTTATGCTTTTTCGGACTTAAGGGATTACATGATGAAAAATAATCGTTGGATTCTCCTTTCCATTCCTTTCAGACTTTCTAAAATTGAAAGGGACCGAGTTATCTTTGTCGTTAAACTCGTTAAAACCAAATAGTGACAAACTCGTCCAAATGGATGAGAATGAGTTTCACTGTCACTAGGCTCGTTAAAATATAGTGACAAGTTCACCCGAAGGGCGGATTATAGAACAAGCATATGTTATTCTCCTCAAGCTTGAAAAAAATAAAGAGGTATTGGTCAGCAATGACTAGGGAAAATTGGGAAGAAAACTTGAAAAAGCTTTATTGGTAGCAAGTCGCTCTTGAACATGACACTTTTCTTCCGCATCCATGCTGGGTTGGGTTGTTCCATTCACTGTTCATCACCATTGGTCCATCACACCATCCATATTTGGGGTTAACGGTACCAATCCATCATCAGTGTCACCTATATGTTCAAGAGAAGTCATTCAAACAATTCCCCTGTGTCTCACCCACTGCAATAAATTCATGCTCCATTCCTTCATGACCGCCACCTTGAACCCTGTATCGTCAGATTGTTTTCACCTCCAAAATCATTTGCTTCGTTCCACGTCGTTGATGTGGGATTCATTAAGGCCCTCCTGCGATGGGTCGCTTCTTGTCAACATCAGCTCATTATCCAAGAAGTTGGCTTAGGAACAACCCTTTTAGTACTTTGAAGCTTGCATGCCTCAACGGCAAGTTTCTCACTTTCGACGACAGGTTTACGTCAATGGCCTTCGACTGAGAGATTTTACGTGCTGTTCAACACCAAGTCCTTTTTCACACCACGTGAATTGTACTGTAGTACCTTGACGGTCATTGTCATTATTGGTGATTCTTCTCGCACCTGTTAACAACTTACATCATTGGCTGGTAATTAGGTGATGTCTTTCCATGTTCGACTCCAGAACATTTTTCACATGGATCGACTTGTACTCTGAGTGAAGATTGAATGCGTTTTGAAGACCCCAGATCTAGTTTCATCCATCCGGGTTGTGATATATTCAGGAATATAAAGACATCAAGTGTACATCACTGTCGAACAGATGATCATCCAAATCAAAGGATGATGAGTCCAAATCATCAGTCTGCCACACAGACGATTGTCTGTCCTATGTACATGAAAATGAATTTATAAAGCTGAGCATGGGAATGCCCGCCTCAGCTAGATCATGAAAAAATGTTGTCAAAATAATGTATTGCATTGTATCTTATTACAAGTCGCCTCCCAGCTTGAAAAAACTTCGGATCCTCATTGTAAAGCATTTCACCCGACATCAAAAAGATTAATGACCTCATGCTTTAGGGGGCAACTGTTATAAACATTTTTGGGCACTTCAACCCCAATCATAAATGTCCATAATTGAGGGCTCCTAGGTCCCTAAAAGTGTTGCTTCACTGCCTAAAGGAACAAGGTCAGCTAATTACATCATCTCCCAGAAGTTCTCCACTAAAAACTGCTCATAAATGGTCAAAACTAGACCATACTGAAAACCCACTGCAGAGGGTGCGATGCATATCACCTTCCTAGTGTACAAGGTGCGATGCATACTGAATTGCTCCTCTGTAGGGTGCGATGGTAGGGAATGGACAAATGGAAAGGACAAAATGTGAGGTGGAAGATCATGGAATGAGTAAGAGATCATCATTCTCCAAGTGGAAGTAGGAACTATCAGAGAGAGGACACTAATCAAGACCCCAGAAGATGACTCACCTCCCTATAATCATCTATATATGGATCCCTCATCACTGAGATCTGGAGGCTGGAATTTTGTATCTTATAGAGAAGTGTTGTTGGTTTTCTGGTGTACTTTCATAGTGTTGGGTGATCTAAGCTTTACTTGAGGTGAATTACGACTTTCTAGCTGGAGGATGATGCTGGGTCGAAACATATGGTTGTAATCCTCTTGCTACTTTTCATATTAATAAAGCTATTCAAGTTTTCCTCCATATTCTTGTATGTTTACTTATATATGCATTTGTATGGTTAACTCACATCTGGTCCTGTGTTATTTATGAATATAGATCTTTGTTCTTCGATAATAGTATGTTGTTGTGATTCCACAGGTGCTCTTTGAAGCTAGGCAGATGAAGAAGAAGTGGTAAAGCTCTATCAGGAAGGAGAGGAAATCAAGTGCAAGACTAAGGTTGGTCTACTTGGTTCCCCTCTTGTCTATTTTCATAAAGGAAAACGAAAGTAGACTTTACTTGTTTGTTTCTAAGATAGCTACCAGTCTTAGTGGGAATAGCAGCATCCGAGTGGACAATATTCCCGGTAACATGGTCGACTATAGTTATGCTTGCATGGACTTCAATTGGGATCCAAATCTACCTCTACCACTATGAGAATAGTGGATTAGTGCAAGTAAAAGCTTTCTTTTCAGGTTTTTTCAAGTTTTATGAATTTTTGTAGAAATGTAAATTGAGACTCAATTTGTGATAAATGTGCATATGTGGGACTAGAGAGACCACGAGGCATGTCACGAATAGCACGACAAGTTTCACATCAGGTAGTTGGCATAAACTATGAATAATGGGTAGACCCCTTAGCTGAGATGGAGCGCAATCTGGAGGCGATAACTCGTGGAGTCCCAGAGTATGCCACTATTGATGATGTTCCACTATGTTGGTAGAGACACAAAGTGGGAGTCTCTGCGAGACTGCATCGATTGCTAGCTCGAGTGGTCAAAGCGGTCTCATGCTACCATGAGCACCGTGCAGGCTAATAGTCTATCTAGTCGTTTTACACATTTTGTAGGTTTGGAAAGCCAAGTGTCTCAGAACACTCTATTTTTTTATATTTTGATGTAAACACTCCGTCAGACACGATATATGTATATTTATATATATATAGATATATGAATGTTTTGTTTTCCTACTTATGTGTTTGTAACATGATCAATTTTATTAATGACACAAATGCCTATCAAGGAAAAAAATTGTTAATGCATTTGTTAATGGATTTAAATTACACAGAATATCTTGATATGTAATGAAATCAAAATTTCTTTCTAGCAATCTAACACGTAGATACATACACAATATTTGCAGATTTCTCACTGAGTAATGATTGTTTAATTGTAAAAAAATGAGTTGTGAATCCAACTTGACAACTAAATCCCTAATGCCAAGAGCAACTGGTTCTGAGAAGAGTTCAATAAATGTACTATATTCAATGATATTATTGGTTGTTCAAACAAGGAATATACCTTGTAAGTTAATCATCTCGCCATTAGGGTCATAGAGTACCCATGTTGTGGAAGACAGATTCCATGTGCTACAACAAGCACCATCAACAAAACTGACGTAATGGCTTGACAACATACAAACCAAGTGGAACACAAGGTAAGCATAAAAACACATGTCTGCAAAGCAAATAAACACACCAAAAATAAAAAATGCACACTAATGAATTAACACACTAATGTACAAAAGTAAATTTACATGTATGACCACGTGTAAAAAGTTCAGATGGCGTCCATTTTTGGACTCAGGTAACCAATCAATAGAGAATAAAACAAGAGTTTCACCATTGACATGATGTGTAAGAATCAACTTGGCCAAAAAATAGAGTAAAACTCATAAAGGCTATGCCCCCATGCCCCCAAGGCGAGTGAGGGTTACGAGTCATAAGGTGAAAACCCCATTGCAATAATGGGAAAATGGTAGAGACTCGAGGAAAGAATCTCGTAAAAGGAGGAAAGAAAAACTTGAACCCATGTTGAGGACAAGTTGCCCCCAGTTGAAAGATTTTCATGATTTCAGGGTGAATTGAAATTTCAATGGGTAGGATTGCAGTGATGTTCCCCATATTACCCTCTGACAAGACTTCATGCGCTAGGATAGGTGTATTAAGTGGAAGCATGGGATAATGAGAAATAGATGCTTCAAGATAGGAAGGCATCTCATCAAGGCTAGGAAGAAAATAAGAACAATGATGTAGCCCATTCCATGGAGTTTCATCTAGAGACATGTCCTCAGTGATACTCTCGTCAGTGAGGAATGTCCCATTGAAAGGATATGGAGAATCCCAAGAACCAAGCCAACGAGATGGCACATAAGTTTCTAGGTTCATACTGAAAACAAAGTGACTTTCTGAAGCGGCCATCAGAGCCAAGACAATTTCTTGATAATTTTGCTCCAATGGACTTAAAGCCATAAAATCATCAAATAAATCAATTTTATCTATGGTAGGGATAATCTAAGGATCTGTATAGACTAAGATCATATTGACTGAATGAACTTTCAGAGGTGGGAGAGAAAAAGTACCCATTAAAGCAAAGTCTTTGAAGAGACCGACCCCCACACTCTCATAAGGAATCTCAGTATTTCCCATGTAAGGGACATTGTTGTTTGATCAATCAGAAGAAAAGAAGGACAGTTGATGAATAGTGAAAATTTTTCCTCCAAGAGGAAAACGAAGCACACTAAACAAAGAAGATAGCACACAAAACATAGCGTGGGTCCAGCTTCACCCAAGAAGAATATTGTAGTTGATATTTTCATATACAACTTCTACTTCTAATTCAATGGTATTTCCTTCTAATGTAATTGACAAACTCGTGAGAATACCATAAGGATGTGAACCTCTGCCGTCAAAGGCTTCCAAGGTGTTTGGAGACTGGTTAAGAGGAGAGCTAATGGCTTTCCAACACAAAACAAACATGACGTAGGTGGAAGCACCTTCATCAATAACCATCCAATGAATTGTATTTCCTTTGATAAGGACCTATATCAAAAATGAAATCTGATGAGGAAGACGAGGCACATGATTTTCTAGATCGAAGGTAATCATACTCGAATTAGAAGGATCAATCACACCTATGGTAGACAACAGTGACTTCCATTGTGTTGGAAATGATTAGAGAACCTCCAAGGTAGACATCATCAAAGGTGCCTGAGCTAAATCCTCAACACTATTATAATGTTGCATAACTCTACCATTCAAATTAAAAGATGATTTCCAAAGAACACCTTTGGGAGGTGGTTGGATGATGGACTCACTACTAGGGTGCTCGATATGGAGTGGACCAGAACTGGACATAATAGAAGTAGAGGGAATATCAATATGTTCTTTCTCCACCATCTGCTTAGGCTTGGTTTGATAGTCTTTAGTTCAAGTAGTGATCGAGATAGCTGATGAACCTTGTATCATGAAAACTTGGGACCCTGAGGAAGTAAAGGACTGTGATTGGTCTACCAACTACATATACTAAGATGGAAAGGGTTCTTTTAAGATAGCCAGAGTCCCACTCAGCAAGCGATTAACTTCAGAACGTCGGGGACAATCCTTAGTGTAATGATCCGCCTCACATATGAGGCAAGGATATTTCGGATTTCTTTTAGAAGAATCATCAACAAATGATTTAGGAGGGTCTTGGTTTGTGGAATCGGCTTTGGAACTTCCTTTGCCCTTATTCTTACCTTTAGAGGCCTTATCTACTGCAGTAGATTTAACAACATGTACCTTAGAGGTTTTACCAAGATTGGATGAATTTTTTGCGGGATTATTGGAACCAGTGCTCGAGACATATTTTAGCATTGAAGAAGCCTTCACAAAAGTACGAGACACATAACCAATTACATCGTCAACAAGTTGCGTATTCAGAGACTTTGATGTTTTCAGGTCCGATGATGGTCTCAGAGCATAAAGTAAAATCTCATACAATGTGTCAGATTGTGAATAAACCAAGTCTAAATATTGGGCTCATGCGATAGCTTGCTCTTTAGTAACACATCCACCCATAGTTATGTCCTTAGAAATCTTACTAACAAATGATTTTGTGAACCATTTTGTCAACAATTGATCAACAATCTCAAATTTGAAGAGGCGACACCAATGTCTCCATTCATGGATATGATCAGAAATGTGGGTAGCACTTTCTTGCTGAAGGGATGTAAATAAATGAGTGCCAGCATCATATCGAACCGACAATTGGAAATGAGTGATGAAAGCCATAGCCAGAGAGTTGAAGTCACTGCATGTACCTCGAGTTAACTCGATGCACCATTTCACAGAAGCACTTATGAGAGTTCTCTGAAAGAGTCGAAGATGGAAAGAATAATAGGCATATGAATTAGAGGAGCAGCAGAGGTGATATGCCATCACATGGGCTTGCAGTTCCTCCTTAGAATTTCCCTCGAATTTGGGGCAATCGTTCGAAATTTTTGTTGGAACTAGAGGCCAATAAGGCGAATGGAGAATGGGATCATTTGTGAGTCTCAAGACGTTGGGTAGCTCCAACGTATCCAAGAAAGGAAATTGCATGTTAAATGGCATATAGGGCCTTTAAGGATACCCAAACTAAGGAGTCCATCCTTTCTAGTAAGTATTTTTCCCCCACAATGGAGGATTTTGTCCATACAGGACCTGATTTTGTCCCCATTGAGGGTTACCTTGACCGTAAGGAGGATTCATTTAAGGGTAGGCTTGATATTGTCCTACCATAGGCCACTGATAAGCATTGTATGTCGCATACAAGTTATAAGGCTGTTGATATTGTTGACCCTAGACATAAGGAGATTGACGTTGCTGCTGCAGGGGTTGACCTTGGCCTTGTAAAGATTGACCTTGCTAGTACGCATATAAAGCTTTTTGCTGCCAATGTTGACCTTGTTGCTACAAAGGTTGACTTTGCTACTATAAAGGTTGACCTTGCTGCTGTAAAGGTTGGTCTTGTGAGGACAAAGGTTGAGAAGACTATTGAACAAACTAAATTTGCAACTGCAAAGGTTGCTACAACTATGAAAAAGGTTGCGCCTATTGCTGTAGTAGTTTCCCTTGTTGCTAAAAAGGTTGTCATTATTGCTACAAGTGTAGTTGGACAATTACTTGGGTTATACGCCAAGGATTTTAATAGTTTCCGAATTTAATCTTGCCATATCCCCCAGGAATAGCTGACTGACAAGGTTGGACATAAACTCCTACTCGAGGAATGTAAGACGGACTAACCAAGGTTTGCAAACCATATGGGAGCCTGTTGGAGTGGAACATGAGCCATATAAGACTACTGCTATTGGATGCTACCTGACCTGGATGGACCAACAGGGTTAGGAATACTACCATAATAAGGTTTATTAACTCCAACCATGTGATTTTGTAATCCACTCACATTGGTTTCACCTAACACAAGAGGAGTATTCAGATCTTTCCCCCCAAGCGATGGTACATTCTATCCACTTGATGGAGGGGTAGAAGAACCTACCAAAACTTGACATGAAATAATCAATTGAACCGAAAGGGTCGGTTGAAATGACGAGATATGCTGTGATGGAATGGTAGGTTGAACAAGAACTGAGGTGACTACAATTTGTACAGAAGTTTGAGAGGTCATGTTCAGAATGAACAAACTTGATGTAGGCATAGCATTGGAAGACCAAATGGGGTTTTGATACAATGATGAGGCAATAGGAGTACATGAAACTAGCTCAGCTAAGGTGGTATAACCATCTGGCAACATGGGTCCACTAGTTTCGGGTAAGGTAAGAGACGAGACTCTTCTTGTATAAGGAAAGCCTTCTGGAGGAAATTCATATGCTTTCTCATCATCGACATGGGGAGTATGGGTAGCGGAAAATTTTGAATAACCCGGAGAAGAAGTTTGGATTTCACCTTTTAACTCCATAGATGGAAACAATTGGTGACGAGGAACTCAATATGTATGAGGAGATAACTTGAAAGGAATACCAAGTTGATTGGAAGGATTGTAAGGATGCTGAGTATATATCACCACAGAATCGAACAACGGATTCGAAAAATAGACAACGAGCCTCTATGGACTCTAAGGATTCTGCGGACTCTCAAGGGCCTAAATAGGATTATCAAAGTTATTCGGAACATATTCTTGAGGTGACTAGGAATCTGATGGAGGTAGATGAGAAGACAAAGGTTGGATGCTTGGAATAATTCCAAGTTAAAAACCTTGATCCTCAAGTGACTGAGGAAGTTCTGAATGAACTCCTTAGGAGGACCCTTAAGTATTAGACAATGAAGGGGAACTATGAGATGAACTCAATGGTTTAGCCACGATGACTTCCTCTCAAATGGAAAAAAGGAAAGGAGATTCATTTAGGGCTTTTAACAATCTTGAAATTAACAGGGAACTACTCAATATTGGTCCATGAACAAACTGCTTGGGTTCGACATGTTTATCGTGGGAAGTTATTTTTAGAAACATAAACTTTGCCTTTTCGTCTTTTAAGAGTTGAGAAGAGGACAAAAAAGGCGACTCTAGTCACTTTCGATGATTTAGCGAGCTTGAAAGGACACGTTTCTCAATGATCTTTTCAAATTTAATGAGTCAAAAAAGATTGAAATGACTGCTTAGGTGAATCTAGGTAAAAGGAGTACCAAGTAACCGTGAACTGCAATATACACCTCAGCAATTAAATTTACCAAGGACTTGACCTACCTGCAAGAAATCTCCTTGAATGTTGTGTTCGATGTTTCACATTTACAGGGCGGCAGACTTGACTTCCTATGGATAAAGGTTCGCAACCTATGAGGTCTCCCTTTATATACACAATGGTATAGGGAGCACAAGTCCATGCTAGCACTATCTAATGTTGAAGAAAACAATAATTGCTAAGTTTTAAAGACACTGGAACACGTCTCTAACCTAGACCACTAAATATGAATGTTAATGTTTCAAATGCTCAGATTAATTAATGTATTTTAATGTTTATCTTGGAATTATGTTTCAATTTCAAGGCCTTAATGATGGTACCTATTCCTAAAATGCAAACTAGATGATGAAATGAAATCCTTCAATTCGATGAAAGCTACCTATGTAGGGAAGAAGGTCACTCAAATTATGCATCAAACCAAATGAAAAAGTGCATTCATGACAATATTCAAATGTTAAATGCAAAGTATGAAATCTAATATTTCATATGATAAGCAAATGCAATGCCAAAACCTTAAATCAAATTTACCTTCAGATATAATGATGATTTTCTCTTTTCAAAATGAAACCAATGTAATCTAGTGCAAAAGTAAAAGAGAAAGCAAGAAAGACAACAAATATGAAAATATCTTTCACATTAATGATTTGAATGCAAATAAAAATTCTTTGAAACTATGACAAGATAAACAATTTCACTTTTAGTTTTCAAAACAAAAAACAAAGCAAACACTTCCTTTTGATTGAAATGAGATGATCAATTTGTGATCTATTGTTTGTCAAAGAGAAGTTAAGAAAGTTTCACAGTATCTACTAATGAAAACAACTTAAGACACAACCAAAAGTGATCTTCAAAGGATGTCTAAACACACGAAGACTCTTTAACACATGTAATTGATCTCTGATCTCTGATGGGAATAAAAATGAGTGGACGAAGGTTAACCTAGAAGACCTAGAAACCTTAAAAGGCTAATGAAACTTCAAGCACACTCAAACCAAGTTCAAAAGTGATTGCAATCAAACAATAAAAGTGTCAACCAGGATCACATAGGTAAATCACTGGGAGAAGGTAAATAGAACTAAAAATAAGAAGAAAAACCCTAAATTTCTTAATATTTTGCAATCATCGCACCTCTCAAGAGGAAAGTACCGATTTTATTGCAACAAGCAACCCAAGTTGTGAGATGAGCAAATACATTATGTGCAACATAAATACAACAATTCCATGCACTCATCTACTCAAAGCTCACCATTTGAGACATGTTGTGGTTACCTATCGAAAGATCCCTTAGATTTGGATTTTGGAAAGGATGAGGATTCTAATGAACAAAGGGATGAAGATAAAGTATGCAGCTCATTTAGTGCATCCAAATGATTCATCGAGCAGTGCAAGAACAATTATAAAAGAGTTAGGATCGATGCAAAGCTCATCATGACAAAACTGAGTTGATCACCAGTTATAATATGGAGATAGGGTATGGCTCCAAATTAGTAAGGACATGATGAAGGGATAGGGAAATAAGTTGAGACCAATAAGACATGTTCCTTTCACCATCTTAGAGAATATTGTGAACAATGCTTATTGCCATGATATTCAATAAAATATGTAGATGTATTCCGTGGTTAATGTTGAAAACTTGAAACTTTATGAACCACCTAAGATCATGGATCTCGAAGAGAGTGGATACTTAGGTAACTTCAGTGGAGGATTTTGCGCCAAAGTACTTGGACAAGTTTCCTGACAACATCATCCTTGACACGAGGACCATGACTTGATGACGAGGAAGCATGATGTACCTTTGAGTAGGTTTCAAGGTAATTCATCCAAGTAAGGCATAATGGATTGAAAAGGAGAAAGTGAGGGAGAAATTCCCTCACCTACCAGTTGATTGATAATGCTTTTGGAGGCCCAAAAGCTTCCCAGTGGAGAGGAATGATCCAGGAGGATTCCAAAACGCTAAAATTTTAAAGTCATCAAATGTTAGTGAAACTTAGTTCAAATCGAAGAAATCGTCATTCTGAATGTAATGACATGAACAACGCTGCAATCAGACATTGTATGTGAAATTTATGACCATATGAAGTTTTTGTTAAAAAGTAAATATTTTATGTAGGTAGGCCCATAGACTGCCACATGGCACTCCCATAGGCTACCACGTGGAAACCCTATCAGAAACCTTATCAATAGATACACAATATCTCGTGCCATTCTGGA
The DNA here is from genome assembly GCA_000404065.3 of Pinus taeda. Taxonomy (NCBI): domain Eukaryota; kingdom Viridiplantae; phylum Streptophyta; class Pinopsida; order Pinales; family Pinaceae; genus Pinus; species Pinus taeda. The sequence continues at coordinate 25,097 of APFE030519970.1, forward strand.
TGTGACACATGTGCATGACTCGGCACACTAAGTGGCCCAATCACTAGTTGCCACATAGGGCAATCAGAAAACTCCACATGGCACCTTGTGGTTGGTTGGTCAAACTATTGCCAAACTTGACACATGTTGGAGGGCCACCATTTTGGCAGACTCATCAAACCCTAACCAAATATGGTGGTAGTTACATTGACATACAACAAGAACTGGCCGTTAGCGGTAACAACTAACAAACCATTTATGTTTATAAACAAACAAAAAAAAACATGTATTGGGTCGCGGGGTTTGAACCCATGACCCCCGAACCAACCTATGCCTTAACATAGTCTGTCAACCATTGCGTTAGGTAGGCACTTTGTTGATATTTTTACACCATTGTTACTTAAACCTTGCACAACCATTCAGCCAAACAAAGGACCAACTGGCGAGCTACATAACCATGACTTTTAGAACATCGTAGGAGGGCAAAGCTGTGAAGCAGAACTGCATGGTACAAGTTTCGAGGTAGGAATATTATAGGAGAATATTACTTGGAATATTCTAGGAATATTTTCCACAAAATCTGTTGTAGAATCTTGTAGATTCTCTGAGGGTCCAAAGTTGTAAGTGAAATAATATAGTCAAAATTATACTCAAAATTCTCATAATTTCAAGAGGATTTCACCAGCATAGTATGTTTTTGGATCTTAGTAGCTCATTTTCAAGTCACTCCCAAGATTGTATGTATAATAATGTATTTTTCCATGCATTCTTTATTTTTTCTAAGATGAATTAAGAGGCCTTCCCACTATTGAAATAGGGCCCAGAGACATAGTCCACACTCCAAAAACTCCGCTATCAAATTTTTTTGTGCATTTTCTTTATGGCCTCTTTTATGTTTCCTCTTCTTTAAGTGCTTGCATATATGGTTTTACATGCTCTTTCCTTGCACCTCTGAAAACATCAATGAAGTAAAGATCCTAGATCATTAATATTTCTACAAATTAGTAGCGAACTTTGATTATCAGTGTTCTTAAATGCCTAGATTATAAATTTCTTTAATTATATTTCAATGTTCACTCCCAGACCTAAAGTGAAATGCCACTTACTTTTCTTTTAATTATGATTTGGTTTTAATTAGCTCTAATAGAGAGATTTTTTTATCAGTGTTCATGAAACAATAACTTTTATTATCAAAAACACGTATAGTCTCAAATAAACATGTCATTATGCTAAAATAAACATGTATAGTGAAAAACAAAAGATACTTGTTCTTCTCTTTATTATTACTTTCAAATACATTTTGTCACATAATTGGTCACTTATTTATCATAGACCACTTAGCCTCTTTTTGTACTTTTGATATAGCCATTGTCTAAAGATTATGTTTTTTTGCCTTGAAAATTATGGAAATTCCAGCCATATTTTGAAAAAATTTGGCAGGGATTTTGGTAAATCCAAGTAAACGTTGTCAAACATCATAATTTTAGGTGCCCTAGAGGTTTTTGATGGTGCTGAATATATTTCCACCATCAAAAACATGATTCAAACCCTGCATCTACAAAAAAAAAATAAAATTGAATTTCTTTCCCAAATTCCAGCATTTTGCTGTCCGGGCAATTCCTTCGCCTCCGCCTCCATAGACAACTCCTTTGATATATATATATATATATATATATATATATATATATAACAAACATTGGTCACATTTTATCATACATAAATAATCTTTTCAAATATTTTAACTATTGAATTTTTTTTTTTTCAAAATTAAAAAATTATAATTTTCTCATAAGTATTATATTTTACAAAACGATAGAAAATTCATACTCTCTTCTATAGCGAAAACTAATAGAGTATCACGTAAAATATTACACCAATTTCAAAATTACCACATTCACATTCCTAACTATAACTTACATATCTTGATAAATGTGACATCATAAATAAGCGAACGATGACGAGGACACCATCCTCAAAATGACCACATTCACATTCCTAATTATAACTTACATATCTTGATAAATGTGACATCATAAATAATGTAATGATAATGAGGACACCATCCTCAAAATTGCCACATTCCTAACCATCGCTTACATATCTTGATAAATGGGAGATAAGGGAATAGTATATTGCTTAATTTTCCTTTGTCCCACAAATAAGGGGGTCTCATACACCAATTCTGTGTCTGGCTTGGCTGTGACCTTAAAAATGGATATTATTATTATTATTATTATTACTATTACTATTATTATTATATGAATGGGACCACCTTTGGCCTATTTTTTTTCTTGCATGTTCGTTTTCAAATTTATCCCTACCTACATTTTTTTATTTTTATCCTTATCCATAGACTTACTTGATTTTGGCTTACGTGGTATGGCATTCTTTACTTCAAGTTATATTTCATTGAATATTTTAAACCTATTTGTTGACATTGTATTATTGTCCAAATAATAATATAATTGTCGGAAATATGCCTTATTGAAATGATTTTTTTTTAATTTAAATCGTGGAATTTGTATATTGATTCGATTTTATAAACATATTTTGGCGAGCTTAAAAAATCATTTTACAAGATTGAAGATAAATATATATAAATAAGAAATAACAATATTACTAAAAGAAATTAATTTTATATTTCGACAAAAAAAAATTATTTTAATTTAAAACTATATATATGTCATATGTGTTATTTTTTAATGTTATTTATCAACGTTTTTTTTTTTTTTTTTTTTTTTATTAGACTAACCTAGGTATCCACGGGGGAATTTGAACCGGTGACCTATCGCAAGGAGTGCCTTAACAACGCACCCAGTCACCGTCAATCCAAAGCCCCGGGGTGTTATTTCTCAACGTTGACTAATATTATAAAATAATATATATATATATATATATATATAATATAATTTAGAATTACATATTAGCGATTCATATATATATATATATACTCATGATGAAGAAAGTAACATGGACGAGATTAACCATTATAAGATCCCATTACCACTATAACATCTCATTACATCAAGCACTCAATCGTTTTGGGAAAACTCATTCATCCCACTAGAAAACTACAAAACCAAAAATTAAACACAATTCCACACAAGTGGACAATTCTTTACACCCTCGTAAACCTAGAAGAAACCAAACAAAAACATTTTATGTTTTGTAACTCGATATAATAGCCATTATTTTTTTCCATAGTAAGTCAATATTACAAATATATATTATTAAGTCATGGTCTATATTAGAATTGGGCTTTAGTAATTTCAAAATCGTAAATTATGAATGGTCAAGATCTGGTAATATTTTTTGTCTAATACATGTTCCAACAGATAATATAGAAGATATGTAAATGATTTTCAAGTTTTTTTGGTCCTCTCTTATCTTTAATTTATTAGAAAATCATCAATCAAATGTAGTTGACATTAAAATTTATCAAAAAGTTATTTATCAAACATTGCTTTGGCACTTCAACTCAACTTTATTTGAGGTGGTGATTGAGTGTACATATGTTACCTTATAACATTTAGTTTATTAAATTTCTTGTTATGGTTAATGAATTTTTAAAAGCAATCTTAGATGCTTTTAGGAAAAAGCCAAGTTATGTTCATGGATTTAATTCTTACCTAAAATGAGTTTTTTGAAATCCATATTTATATGTTTAACTCATATCCTAATCCTTATTTTTGAAATATGTTTTAAACCTTTCACCTATTATTTTTTTTAAACATAATATTATGATATGATACATTTTATTTCGTGATAGATATAATATATTCATAATTATTTATTGATAAAATTTACATAAAATGTAAAATTTTATAAAACCTTAAATCATTTTATTGTAAAGAGAGCTTTAGCGTAAATCACATAAGAAATATTTTTGCCAACGCGTTTTGAACCAACCAATGTGGTTCATCATCAGGACAAGTTGAAAGTACAGATCTAGACCATCGTGTTAAATAGTATAAGCAGAGACTCCAACAGCTAAAACCCTCTAACGGCTACTTTATCAATCAGGAACCCTAGTCAAACTACCTCTAATTAATTTAATATTAAATTACAACCAAAGGTTACTCAGTTAGAAAAAAATCATTTATTTAATTTCCAATATTACCTTTTTATGCGTAAAATTATATAAATATATATATATTAATATTTAATTAATTAATTCTTTAAATCTGACATATATATATGTATATTCTAATGCCCTATTTGTTATTGTTTTTACCCTAATTGCAATTAATCTTATTTATAATTAATTTACAATTAATTTTATGTGTAAAATAATAATATATATTGATAATATATATATTATTATTTTACACATAAAATTAATTGTAAATTAATTATAAATAAGATTAATTGCAATTAGGGTAAAAACAATACAAATAGGGCATTAGAATATACATATATATATGTCAGATTTAAAGAATTAATATTAATATATATAATATTAATATATATATATTTATATAATTTTACGCATAAAAAGGTAATATTGGAAATTAAATAAATGATTTTTTTCTAACTGAGTAACCTTTGGTTGTAATTTAATATTAAATTAATTAGAGGTAGTTTGACTAGGGTTCCTGATTGATAAAGTAGCCGTTAGAGGGTTTTAGCTGTTGGAGTCTCTGCTTATACTATTTAACACGATGGTCTAGATCTGTACTTTCAACTTGTCCTGATGATGAACCACATTGGTTGGTTCGAAACGCGTTGGCAAAAATATTTCTTATGTGATTTACGCTGAAGCTCTCTTTATAACTATGACAAATCACAGAAGTCTCAATTCTACCATTTTATTGTATTTATCAAATTTTGTAATTTTTTGATAAATCCTTTCCTTTTATATATCAAATTTTGGAATTTTATCTTTTTTCAATCCTATAAAAATTTGGTATTTTTTTGTACATTATAATTGTAGGATGAGTAAAAATAATTTATCGGATATTAAAATTAAATTTTAGATTTCATATATTTTAATATTAGTAATATTTAATTAATAATCTTTAATATTATTAATTACATTAACATTTCTAATATAAATAATATCATTATAAATATTAAAATATGCTGACCGAATGGCATATGAAGGAGTGAAAATTATACATTAGACCTATGTCAACCAATATTGTTTGTTGTGTTAGCAATTAAATATATTACGATTATAATAATAAAGAAAAAAATATAAGTCAATACGACAAATCTATACTATAATTATTATATTGTTGTTTTGTCAGTTTCATCGCTCGCATCTTGCTTTGCTAGCTGCATCATGCGCTTACGTAAGCGCTTTTCTAATATATCTTGTCGTTTCAGAGAGATGTGATTATTTATCATCGCAATTTTCATGCATTCCACGGCACTATCAGCACCAACTCATCGCAAGAGATCTCAACGTCGGAAATACTTGTTTAGTTCTTCCATTGAATTGTAGCATCCAGATACCCTCCGGCATCCCATCAACTGATATAAATTCAGAGGTCCTTTATTAATTAACCCAACATTTTAGAGAACTTGAGTGACCGCAATATTTGAATAGAAGGTTTGTCTCCAACTATTCCTTGCCCAAGTGTAGTAAAATGAGTTCCTCATGGGAGCTAGAGCGCTACAATCCTCATGTTCTTGTCGTGCCCATTCGATCGCAAGGCCATATCAATCTTGTTATCACCTAAATCCGCTTTAAGTTGAAGGAAGGCAAAATTTAGGGTAACCACAAACCACGCTCAGTGTGGTAGCTAGCCTTACCGGAACAGGAGAGGGCTTTCTTCGAGTCACACCCAGTGAATGGATAAACAAAAAGGCCTAAGATGACTTACAATGAACTATTTATCTTAGGCTAGTTAGTGAATATGGACATAAGAAGTGATTTTTATGAATGACTATGTTTCTAGGATGATATGGGACCAATGGACCTCAATGAACAGAGAACTTAATACAAAGGCACGGATTACTTCGTGAGGCAAGATAGGCGGAAAGCCTAGTAATTTAGTTTAAGATATTGCGGAATGGAGAGATTGCTTAGGAGGGTGAAAAGGGCATGGACAACATGAATCCTTTTCAACAGAAGAAGAACACTGAACGTGAAATTTTCCCATTGGCACGAGCAATAAAATTGAATTCTACCTTATCTAACTTGGAAAATTTCACTGGAAATGAATATGAAATGAACTATGAAACATAACAAGATACATATGAAACATAATAGACACATTTGCTACACTCACAACCACATGAATCTCATGAAACAGAACCACTGCCTTTCATTAATCCTCTGTAAAAAATATACAATGCAGAAAGAGAGTTTCTTTCCCACAGTCTTCCAGAAGTTACAAGCCAACCAACCCTTTGTAAATAGTTTGCATACAATATATAGAATGTGCCATAAAGAGATAGAATGCCCAAGGGTTGGGGAGTTACTCGAATCATTACAAAATGAAGGTGGAGAGCCAAACATCAGCTACAGGTGCAGCGCCACAAACATGACAAATGGCTTGGATGACCCTTTGCCTTCCTTTGCCACTTGGATAGATGCCTATATGGAGTGAAAATTATTTAAAAGCCGCCTTTGGTGTCGAAAAAATGAAGTGTAGATGAGGGGGCCCACTTATGAAAAGTCGGGAAGCGAAATTTCGCGAAACAAAAGCATTTTGGCCTTTTTTCCTATATGCGCAATGCCCTTTTCTCTATGCATCGCACCACTTTGAGGCCAGTTTTGAGGCACTTGTAGGAGTCCAAAATGTCTCCAAGTGTTCTCGTTGGAAAGCCTATCTTGTCTACTTTCCAACCCAAGTGGAATTTTTGAATTTGGAGCTCGTTTGTCACTCCAAATCTTCATTCTCCCAAGACTGCTTCCTGTGTGTCAAAATAGGGGCAGTGAAGCCATTTTTTTGGGTGTTTCTGACTTCCTGGAGACTCAAATCATGCCCAAACTTCTTGCTCGAGTGCCAGTAGTCGTGATTTTGCCTGCTGAATCCAAAAATGCAAACCATTTCTCATTTGGAGCTCCCAATCCTACACGTCGCGCCGGTGGCGTGACACATATAGAGAAAAAACCTGTGTTTGTGCCAAAAAATTCCCATGTGACCAAAACTGTCCCAAATTTCTTGAAATTTGGGTTGGAGGTTCTCTAAGAGGCACTATGTTGGGCCACAAAAGCTTCAGCCAAGATTCGAAGCCGATCTTGCTCTTTTGCTTCTTTTGTTTCTCTGCTCAGTTTGGCCTTCAAGCTCCTTATTCGGGCCTTTGTGCTCATTTTCTCTGCCCTGTAATGACAAGCCATCCTCCTCAATATGGTATTGTTCCTATTGGCCTTCTCCAACAGTCTCTCCAGATGTAGATTGAACCGCTCTAACCAAGACTGGTGGTCATTGTTGATCTCTTGCTCCAAGGTAGTGAGCTCGATCCTCCTCTGCTCGCCAGCTTGTCGATTCTCACGGATGCTTTGCAGCTCTATTATTGTCTGCTGGTCCTCAAGCTTCTTGTTCCTCTACTCCAGGTACTTGATGATCCATCTAGCTCTCTCCACATTGAGTATCAAGTCTTGGATCTCCAAGTCCTGCTCCTGAATGGTCATCCTAAGTTTGGCATTTTCTGCCTCTGCCTTATCATCCTGAATGAGGATGACATCAGTCTCCTGCACACTTGATGGCCCCTCATCATGCACGGGCTTCTTGCCCTTGTCAAATACCTGTGTAGTCGATGCCGGAAGCGAGGCCCCTTCCACCCTGGGTGGAGATAACACTCGCTTTGCTGCTGCAAACAAGTGCCTACTGCCTCTTTGATATGTAACGAAAACTGGCATGGTAGTGGTCTCATGGTGCTCACGCTGATGAGAAGGACCACCCAACTCTTGGCTTTGATAGTACCTGTGATGTGCTGAAGAAATCACGGGAGATGAAGTCCTCCCAAGAAATTCCTTGCAATCCCAACTGGTGATCTACCAAAATCCGGATAAGAGCAAAGTGAAACACATTGTTAAGCTGCTGCTGGGGGGTCTTATGCAGCATGAAGGTGTTCATCCTCTCTATGTTCCTACATATGAAAAACGTGAGATTCATCAGCCTCAACTTGGTGAAGTGCATGAGCAACCGAATGTGATAGGCATACAGTCGAGAGAACCTCCTCTCACAGCTGAAGTATTTCATGATCAATCTCATGATTGGAGCATACTCATCTTTCAAGTATCTGAAGGGAAAGACTCTTGTGAGTTTACTCAAGAATTTGGCCTTGATGTAAGGCTCATAGTGTTGCCTATCCACCTTCTTATTCTTATGCCACTGTTCTCCAACATTTGGTATACCTGTTGCCACTGATATAGCTTCGGGTGTCAATGTGAAAGTGACCCCAGCTAAGATAGACTGACCTCCATGTAGATGAAGCACAAATAAATGGGCCAACTCATGATGAACTCTGACATTTGCCACCCTTTTGAAAAAATTCAAAACATGATAGGTGCTGGAAGCATGACATGGCAAGAGGGCATGCTTGTAATTTAGTGAGGGTAGTGGGCTCATCCCTGACATGTTTGCCACTCTTGTGGTGTCTCCTGGGAGCCTGCTCTTCCGAGGAAGAGTCACTTTGTGTTTCCATCTCATACTCTGACGAATGTTGTGATGTCATGACTGCAATGTGGACTGTGATTAGGCATGCTCTTTGATGATGGTGTGAGGCTGGGTGCCTTTGTAATATCTGTTACCAAGGGGAACAATGAAATAGGGAGTGTTAGGAAGGGAGTGATGTAATGAGAATGGGGGTTATAGGGAGAAATTTGTTAGGGATATGGGAGGGTATTGGGGTTTTTGAGATGGTAGGGTTTGAGGTGTCATGTTGACCAAATAGTGGAGGGATAGGGGAGAGGGTTTGGTAGTAATTTAGGGCAGGGGTTTTAGGAAAAATGATAGAGGGAGGATGGGAAAAATGATATGTGAGGGCAAAATGGTGGGTGGAATGAGACCTTGGCACTAACAACACATGTTAACAACCCTAGCCATCATTTTCTTGGTGATTTCTTATGGTTGACTTTATGCATTTTGGTGACATTCAAACATATTTATAAATACCATATCATTGACAAAATTTGATGAGAAAGGGATGTCATAAGGCCTACCTCTCAATTTGGTGTGCTTCACCAAAATTTGGAAGTGATTGGGAACTTGTTTTTGCCCTTGTCTGTGTGCGTCGCGCCCTAGGTATGCGCTGCGCCCTTAAAAAAATTGAACTATGGGCAGGCTACGTGTGCTCCGCGCCCTTTGTGTGCGCCACGCTCTTGGGTATATGCGCCGCGCCCTCTAAGACCGCCTCCAACTCACTCAAATGCTCACAAATGCACACTCACACCTTTACAACACTTTTCCAACGCTTGTAATAGCACAATGCCTTTGGTTTTGATAAAAAATTATATATATAGCCTTGGAAGAGATGGGTTTAATTTTTGCCTCCTCAAAAACCCATTTTTCTAATGTTATGTTTTGGTACTTTTTCACTAACTTTAAAACACACTGATTTTCACTTTCCCTTTGAAATTTTAGTTCAAATGATGAAATTTTTAGCACTCTTTGCAGGGATTGCATGACAGGACATTTGGCTGTGGAAACCATGACTGGATCTAAAAAAATCAACTGGCGACTTTTTTGAAAATTTTGTTATAAATGACACTGTTTGACTTTTCTTCAAAACAGAGTTTTGAAGAAGAGTCGAAGTCTATCCGCATGACGACGAAGCTCTCTGAACCATAACTGTGTAGGGGCCTCACTCTGGCCTGCATGGCTTTACTAGACATGTTCAATGACCAAATCGATGAATTCCTAGACCTAGACCTCGAAAATGACCTTTGTTCTTTAATGGACCAGACCTTGATTGTCATGGACTTTGATGATTATTGACAAAATACCTGAGCCAGCAGGAGCTAGACATGAGGGGGAATGACTATCATGACTTTCTCCATCAGATTATGGCATGCCCCTAGCGGAATGCAGCTGAGAGAATGGAGCAGGACACCTAAACATGAAATGCATAAAGAGTTTTGATCTCTGACAGAGCACTGACCAGACTGAGTCTAACATTGGCTCCAATGGGGGATGGTAGCTCCTTGGAGGTGCTAAGAACAACAAATCTCTGGAAGAGCTAGACATTGCCTTCATCCATTGGGCTATGGAGTCATCATTTTGATAAATAATATAGGGCTCTGACTCATTTATGAAACTGAAATGACCAAAAAACTGAGTCAAACTTGACATTGAAATGACTTAAAGGCTAGCTTGAACAACTCTAACGAAATTGAAATAAAATGGTATTTATAGTGAAAGTGAAAGTAGCATTAATAACTTAGAAATGGTATCACTTGAGCAGCCGACCATTGATCGGCCCTCCTGGACAATCTTCTCTGTTTATTTCCTTCAGAAGAAAGTCATTCTGCCCCCAATATGCTGCAATATTGAAAGGACCTTTCCAGAGGTTCTCGAACTTACCGTGCTTGCCTTTCTCCTCATTTCTTGCATCCCACTTTAGCACCACATCATCCACCTGAAATTTATCCACCTTTTCCTTTCTGTCATAAATTTTCTTGATTTTCTCTTGCAATTTGGATGTGTTCTTGAAAACTTCTTCTCTGGTCTACTGCAAGTGGACCATTTGATTCAGCCTTCTCTGCATGGGATCTTCTTCACTGCTGGCCTCCTGAAGAAGTGTGATAACCAGGGCAAGGAGAGAGGAAGGAAATACTGTATCAACTCCATAAACAAGCTCAAACGGTGACGTACCTATGGATTTCTTCTGACTGACTTAATCTGCCCAAAGCGCATTTACCAACCTCTTATGCCAGCTCTTCTTGTTTATTTCCAGCAGCTTCTTGATTATGTTGACCAATGATTTGTTTGAAGATTCCACCAATCCATTGCCTTACGGATGATAGAATGTTGAATGACCCAAAATGATGTGATATTTATGACAAAACTCTACCATCCTTTTTTATTTGAAAGCTGTTGCATTATCAGTGATTATCTTATTCAGACAACCAAAGCGAGACAAGATGTTATTTTCGAGGAATGAAATGATTACCGTATCTGTAGCTTGTCTAGTGGGAATCGCCTCAATCCATTTTTTGAAGTAATCTGTGGCCATGAGGATCCATCTATGTTGTCTGAAAGAAGCGGGATGAATTTCGCCAATGAAATCCAACCCCCATTGCTGAAAAGGGGCACTCACCTCTATGGGCTTGAGTGGTAGAGGCTGTAACTTCCGCTTTCCTTCGAAAATCTGACACTTATGACAGCGCTTGACCATCTTATATACATCAGCAAACAATGTCGACCAATAGTACCCTGCTCTCAAAATTTTGTTTGCCGTTGACTTCAAAAAAATGTGACCACCACAGTCTCCTTGGTGGCAGTCCTCCATGACTTTGTTCACTTCCTTTTCCACCAAACAATTTAACAAGACGCCACCGAGATCTTTCCAATACAGTGCAGAATTAAGAATGCAAAACTTGGCAACCTTTAACTCGAGTGTTCTCACTTTGTTTCTAGTCATGCCGGGCAGTGGTGACAAATTTTTGAGCACATATATGAGATCTAAATACCATGGAGAAAGAGCAAACATTTCCGATACCTGAATTGATGATTCTTATTCATTCTCATCGGACATAGCAGCGATCAGATTTATGTCCAAGGCATGCAAGTTTGATTCAGCCATTACCTTCGCCAATCCCTATCCTTTCACTAGCTTTGTGGGCTTTATTTCCACATCATATTCCAGCAAGGCTGCAATCCACTTGCCTCTTCTTCCTTCCATATCGGTTTGCACTAAAACATCTTTTACAGCAGCGTTAGGAACATAGGCCAAAATGTGAGAATGTAGAATATATACCCGGAAATCTTTCAATGCCTTCACAAGTGCAAGGGCTTGCTTCTCAATAATATTATATTTTAAAGTTGCGTCTCTTATAGCTCTGCTGAAAAATGCAATGGGTCTTTCATGATCATCTCTCTTCTGCAATAATACCGCTACCATAGTATGCTCTGAAGCAAATGAAAACAATATGAAATCCTGAGTGTAGTCTGAGCTGACTAGAACTGGAGCTGAGGAAGGAGCTAATTTGACCAAATTGAAAGATTTTACAGCCTCTTCCTTCCATTTCACTTGGTTGTCCTTCTTAAGTATGTTTGTCATCTGTCTTGGATGCTCAGAAAGATTGGGTACAAAGTGGTGTAGGAAATTCATCTTACCATTGAACGATTGTATCTTCTTTTTATTCCAGGGTAGATCGATTTGCTGAATTGCGTACACACGTGCTGGGTCAATATGGATGCCATCTTTTGAGATAATGTGCCCGAGTAGTTTTCCTTCTTCCATGGCGAACAAGCTCTTCTTTGGATTCAGCAACAGGCCATATTTTGTGCACTTTTAGGAAGATGGTTTTAAGATGGTACATGTGCTCTTCATCAGATTTAGAAAACACCGTCAAATCATCGAAATACACCACCAAAAATACATCCTTCTCATTTGCAAAAGCCAGGTCCATTACCCGCTGAAATGTGGCACCCGCATTCTTCAACCCGAAAGGCATTTTCGCATAATGAAAGGTTCCCCATGGAGTGGTGAACGTTGTCTTGTCTCGGTCATCCTCATGGATAGAAACTTGGTTATATCCGGAATAACCATTAAGCAGTGACATACGAGATGCTCCCACTACTCACTGAGGTATATGGTCCATTTTGGGCAGTGGATAGTTGTCCTTCAATGAAACTTTGTTGAGATTTCTGAAATCAATGCATAAGAAAATCTCACCTGTCTTCTTCCTTACGGGCACCAAGTTAGAGATCCAATCTGAAAATCTAATTGGCACAATGATCCCTAATTTGTACAACCTATTGATCTCCTTTTAAATAGATGGCAACAACTTTGGATTTAGCCTTCTCAACTTCTGTCTGAATGGTTTTTGATTGGGCTTGATGGGTATAGTGTGCTGAATTATATTGGTGTCATATGTCTTTAAGTCAGAATAGTCCCAAGAAAAAACATCTGCAAAGGAAGACATCAAACTAATATATTTGTCCTTGATCTTTGGCGGCAATGCTTTGGGCAATTTTACTAATTTAGGATTTGCAGCTGTCCCGATATTGACCTCTTCCACACCCTTCTCTGTTGGCTGCAATGATGGCTTGCGGGCTACATCATCTTGATCAAAGAGTTCTTCTAGAGGTATCAAGCCTTTGGGAATAATGTTATTCTTCAGTTGCAACATGTCCATTTCATTGATCTGCATTTCATCTGTACCATTACCTTTGCCATTGTCATTTTCCTCATCAATTGAGGTCTCTTTCAACTTGCCTTTGTTTTGCAGAAAATCATCAATCTCCTCATCATCTTGGAACACTTGCCAATATCTCCGATTGTCTGGACCAGTTGGACGATGCTTGACATGAATTTTGAATTTTTTGCTAGAGTTCATTGGGATCTTCAAACTACTCGCTTCCTTAGCAAGAGCATCAACAATACTATTTTGTATACGAGGCACACATGTTAAGGTGTATTCTGAAAATAATTTCAAAATGTCTAGGACTGCATTACGGTAGGCCCACATCCTAGGATACTTTGCTTGATATTCGCCTCTGACCTGCTTGATAACCAATTCAGAGTCACCATATACTGAAATCCTCTTAGCATTCAGCTTTCTTAGAATCTTTAGGCCAGAAATTAGAGATTCATACTCAACGTCATTATTTGAACATTCAAAAGCCAACTTGTAAGAGCATACCCGCACATTACTGGGGACTTTGTTTGGGGCGAGGAAAGGAATGTGTACCCAAATTCCAATTCCAGCGCCATCATTTCCCACTACTCCACGAAATCCATGGTCCACAAACCTTTTTCCTCCTCTTGCAAGTGCTAGAAATCTATTTGTTGTGCCTTGTCTGCTTGCTGTCCATTGCTTTCGGCTGATTGCCCAACAGTGTTATGTTGTTCTTGTTCTTCTTTCTTCAAAACTTGTCTGAAATTTTTTGTTATTTATGGAATGTCATCTTCTTCTACCAACTGATTATCTATATCATTTAAACTATCTGAATACAAAACAAAAGACTCTAAATTTGTATGTACATAGTTAATAGGATGATTTATTGGTTTCTCCTTGCTTGTGATCATGTATTTCATTTTTTGTTCCCAATTATCCTCATTTATCCAAACATTGGAATTGTTGCATACGAGAAATCTAGTTGTAGTGTCCCTTTCAGCTTTGCTACCCAAGACCTAGAAATAAGCATGTCAAACCTTGGAGGAATGTCTGCTACCACAAGATCCATCAAAAAGTTCTTCATTGGGTGCTAATCCAAACTCACAACCAAGTCTTTGATGAGACCTATACATCTTACTCTGCTGGAATCAAACGAATAGAGATCATGATATTGTCGGGTGATGTCCAGACCAAGCTTATCCATGATTGCCTTGGGCATGAGATTGTGAGAAGCTCCGGAATTGAACATGGTGTTATGTAACACAAAATCGTGCAACCTTAAATTGATGTAAAAAGGTGGCACATCACTATCAGGAGACTCACCATTTGATGTTGGCCCAAAAATCATTTCAGGTTGATCATCTTCGACATTCACCATGTCGGACATCGGGTCTAAATTCAACATTTTAGATACTTGTCCTTTATAACTGTTGTTCTTCAATATTTCAGTCAAGGGGATGGATATCTTCAATTTAGAAATCTCATTCTCTAAATTGAAAGCAGGAATCTTTTCTACCTCTTTGACTGGGATTTCTTTCCTCTCCTTTTCTTTCGATGCAACTTGTTGATGTGATGGTTCTGCTGATGTTGATTTGCTGCTCTCCAGATCAACCGCCTCCTTTCCTTTCTTTTGTGTAATTGTTGAATCATTCTTTGATGCTTCAACATCCTTGTTTTTCTGAATGGGTCTGATCGACACATCTCTGTTTCTAAGTGAATATCACTGTTTTTGGGCGGACAAAGCATTCATGTAGCCTCTTTGGTATTCATCTGATTCCTCCTCCAAGACGGTGTCACTTGCTAGAATGAAATCTACGTCTTTGTGTGCAGCTGAATTCTCTGCATAATCCTCCTCTTCAGTGAGATAAGTAGGCAAATCATCTGGAGTAAAGAAGTGATTTTCTTTGCCTATTACATTCCCGTCTTCATCTGATTTCGGTCCATGCACAAAATTTTGTTGCAAAGGTGTCTGTACTGGTTTTTGTGCAATCAACGCTTGAGCTCGCTGATCTCTCTGTCTTATTCTATACTGTTGTTTTTGTTGGCCACGGAAGTTAGGATTTCTAACTTGTTGCTCCAGTTTTTCAAGTTTCACTCTTTCAAGCATCTTCTCTACCTTCCGAAGTAGCTGATATACCGAGGAAGATTCTTCCTTTGCAGTGACCTTCTTCTCTACTTTTGCTCTAGCTCTCTTGGTTAGCAGATTTGCTTCAACGCTGACCGCTATCTTCTGCATGTCTTCCATTATGGACGGTTCTCTTTCTCTCAATTGATAAGCCATGTCAACATCAAAACCATCTGGGAACTTCAACATAGCTAGTCCCACAGGTGGCCTTATATTATCAGGAATTTCATTATAAACTGTATTGAATCTAGTGCAATAATCTTGGACCGACTCACCAGCGTTTCTTTTTATTTGCTCATATTCAACCAAAATTTGAAGAGGAATCTTCTTCACTTCCTAGCGGTTTAAAAATTTTCTTTGTAGGTCAGCCAAGGTAGCGATACGAGCAGCCGGCAAACCTCTAAACCATTTCCTCACTTCGCCTGCAAATGTCTGTACAAAGAGTCTCATTGCCACATTCTCCGCATCGATCTCATGAAGTTCATAGAAATCTGCCATTCTGTCCACATGTTGCTGAGCAGTAATGCCATTAGGAGTGCCATTTAAAAATGGGATTTTGCTTTGGTAATCAGCAGGCATATCATCTAATACTTGAGGCAAGACAAGAGGTGCAAAACGGGCAGCCATCACTCTTGGTGGATTTGTCCTCGGAGGTGTTGGAGGAGTGTGCACAATTTTTAAGGGGCTAGCAATTGGAGTTTGAAGCTGAGCTACTATGTAGTTATCAATAGACCGGTTAGCCCTTTCTGTCTCCAAGTCTACAAGAAATTGTGGATTGTGGACAGTAGAGTCAACCGCTCTTTCAGACTTGGTTTCGAACAACGATAATTCAAATTTCTCATCAAACTCTAGCTCTTCAATATACTAAAAAATGTCCGGGCATGAATGGGATTTGAGCAAGGGCGATATAGAGCTTTCTTAACGATGAATTCTTGAAATCAAATTGGGATTTTTGTAGATGTGAGGATGGTCAGATCTGGATTAGCTTTGGTGTATCTTCTAGAAGCCAGCGTGCACAACCAACTTTACTCAGCCTATCAAATCCTAAACTTATCATCCGGAAGTTTAGAATTATTAAGAAAAGGGGATTGATTTGTCCCCAGCGGAGTAGCCACTATGTTATCACCTAAATCCGCCTTAGGTTGAAGGAAGGAAAAATTCAGGGTAACCACAAACCACGCTCAGTCTGGTAGCTAGCCCTACCAGAACAGGAGAGGGCTCTCTCCGAGTCACACTCAGTGAATGGATAAACGAAAAGGCCTGAGATGACTTACAATGAACTATTTATCTTAGGCTAGTAAGTGAATATGGACATAAGAAGTGCTTTTTATGAATGACTGTGTTTCTGGTATGATATGGGACCAATGGACCTCAATGAACAGAGAACTTAATACAAAGGCACGGATTACTTCGTAAGGCAAGATAGGTGGAAAGCCTAGCAATTTAGTTTAAGATAGTGCACAATGGAGAGATTGCTTAGGAGGGTGAAAAAGGCATGGACAACATGAATCCTTTTCAACAGAAGAAGAACACTGAACATGAAATTCTCCCACGGGCAGAGCAATAAAATTGAATTCTACCTTATCTAACTTGGAAAATTTCATTGGAAATGAATATGAAATGAACTATGAAAAATAACAAGATACATATGAAACATAAGAGACACATTTGCTACAATCACAGCCACATGAATCACATGAAACAGAGCCACTGCCTTTCATTAATCCTCTGTAAAAAATATACAATGCAAAAAGAGAGTTTCTTTCCCACAGTCTCCCAGAAGTTACAAGCCAACCAACCCTTTGCAAATAGTTTGCATACAATATATAGAATGTGCCATGAAGAGATAGAATGCCCAGGGGTTGGGGAGTTACTCGAATCATTACAAAATGAAGGTGGAGAGCCAAACATCAGCTACAGGTGCAGCGCCACAAACATGACAAATGGCTTAGGTGACCCTTTGCCTTCCTTTGCCACTTTGATAGATGCACATATGGAGTGAAAAATTCTTTAAAAGCCACCTTTGGTGCCAAAAAACCGAAGTGTAGATGAGGGGGCCCACTTATGAAAAGTCGGGAAGTGAAATTTCGCGAAATAGAGGCATTTTGGGCCTTTTTTCCTATATGCAACGTACCCTTTTCTGTATGCATCGTGCCACTTTGAGTCCAGTTTTGAGGCACTTGCAGGAGTCCAAAATGTGTCCAAGTGTGCTCGTTGGAAAGCATGTCCTGTCTGATTTCCATCCCAAGTGGAATTTTTGAATGTCGAGCTCATTTAACCCTCCAAATCTTCATTCTCCCAAGCCTGCTTCATGTGTGTCAAAATAGGGGCAGTGAGGCCATGTTTTGGGTGTTTTTGACCTCTTGGAGAATCAAATCATGCCCAAAATTCTTGCGCAAGTGCCAGTAGTTGTGATTTTTCCTGTTGAATCCAAAAATGCAAACCATTTCTCATTTGGATCTCCCAATCCTACGTGTCGCGCCGGTGGCATGACGCGTATAGAGAAAAAACCTGTGTTTGTGCCAAAAAATTCCCATGTGACTAAAATTGCCCCAAATTTCTTGAAATTTGGGCTGGAAGTTTTCTAAGAGGCACTATGTTGGGCCACAGAAGCTTCAGCCAAGATTCGAAGCCAATCTTGCTCTTTTGCCTCTTTTGTTGCTCTGCTCAGTTTGCCTTCTAGCTCCTTATTCGGGCCTTTGCGCTCATGTTCCGTGCTCTATAATGACAAGCCATCCTCCTCAATATGGTTTTTTCCCTATTGGCCTTCTCCAGCAGTCTCTCCAGGTATAGATTGACCCGCTCTAACCAAGACTCGTGGTCGTTATTGATCTCTTGCTCCAAGGTAGTGAGACCGATCCTCCTCTGCTGGGTAGCTTGTCGATTCTCACGGATGCTTTGCAGCTCCATGATTGCGTGTTGGTCCTCAAGCTGCTTGTTCCTCTGCTCCAGGTACTTGATGATCCATCTAGCTCTCTCCACATTGAGTATTAAGTCTTGGATCTCCGAGTCCTGCTCCTAAATGGTCATCCTAAGTTTGGCATTTTCTGTCTCTGCCTCATCATCCTAAATGAGGATGACATCAGTCTCCTACACACCTAATGGCCCCTCATCATGCACGGGCTTCTTGCCCTTGTCTAGTACCTGTGTATTCGATGTCGGAAGTGAGGCCCCTTCCACCCTGGGTGGAGATAACACTCGCTTTGCTGCTGCAAACAAGTGCCTACTGCCTCTCTGATATGTAACAAAAACTGGCATGGTAGTGGTCACATGGTGCTCATGCTGATGAGAAGGACCACCCAACTCCTGCTCTGGCTCTGATAGTACCTGTGATGTGCTAAAGAAATCACGGGAGATGAAGTCCTCCCAAGCAATGCCCTGCAATCCCAACTGATGATCTACCAAAATCCAAATAAGAGCAAAGTGAAACACATTGTTAAGCTGCTGCTGGGGGGTCTTATGCAGCATGAAGGTGTTCATCCTCTCTATGTTCCTGCATATGAAAAATGGGATGTTCATCAGTCTCACCCTGGTGAAGTGCATGAGCAACCGAATGTGATAGGCATACAGTCGAGAGAACCTCCTCTCACAGCTGAAGTATTTCATGATCAATCTCATGAGTGGAACATACTCATCTTTCAAGTATCTGAAGGGAAAGACTCTTGTGAGTTCACTCAAGAATCTGGCCTTCATGTAAGGCTCATAGTGTTGCCTATCCACCTTCTTCTTCTTATGCCACTGTTCTCCAATATTTGGTATATCTGTTGCCACTGATATAGCTTCGGGTGTCAATGTGAAAGTGACCCCGGCCAAGATAGACTGACCTCCATGTAGATGAAGCACAAATAAACTGGCCAACTCATGATGAACTCTAACATTTGCCACCCTTTGACAAAATTCAAAACATGATAGGTGCTGGAAGCATGACATGGAAAGAGGGCATGCTTGTAATTCAATGAGGGTAGTGGGCTCATCCTGGACATGTTTGCCACTCTTGTGGTGTCTCCTGGGAGCCTTCTCTTCTGAGGAAGAGTCACTTTATGTTTCCATCTCATACTCTGACGAATGTTGTGATGTCATGACTGCAATGTGGACTGTGATTAGGCATGCTCTTTGATGATGGTGTGAGGCTGGGTGCCTTTGTAATATCTATTACCAAGGGGAACAATGAAACAGGGAGTGTTAGGAAGGGAGTGATGTAATGGGAATGGGGGTTATAGGGAGAAATTTGTTATGGATATGGGAGGAGTTTGGGGTTTTTGAGATGTTAGGGTTTGCGGTGTCATGTTGACCAAATAGTGGAGGGATAGGAGAGAGGGTTTGGTAGTAATTTAGGGAAAGGGTTTTAGGAAAAATGATAGAGGGAGGATGGGAAAAATGATATGTGAGGGGAAAATGGTGGGTGGAATGAGACCTTGGCACTAACAACACATTTTAACAACCCTAGCCATCATTTTCTTGGTGATTTCTTATGGTTGACTTTATGCATTTTGGTGACATTCAAACATCTCTATAAACACCATATCATTGACAAAATTTGATGAGCAAGGGATGTCATAAGGCCTACCTCTCAACTTGGTGTGCTTCACCAAAATTTGAAAGTGATTGGGCACTTGTTTTGGCCCTTGTCTGTGTGTGCCACATGCAAAGACTAGTGCGTTGCGCCCTGGGTATGCGTTGCGTCCTGGGTATGTGTCGAGCCCTTAGTAAAATTGAACTATGGGCAGGCTGCGTGTGCACTGCGCCCTCTGTGTGCGCCGCGCTCCTGGGTATATGCGTCGTGCCCTCTAAGACCGCCTCCAACTCACTCAAATGCTCACAAATGCACATTCACACCTTTACAATGCTTCTCCAGGGCTTGTAGTAGCACAATGCCTTTGGTTTTGATAAAAACGTGTATATATAGCCTTGGAAGAGATGGGTTTAATTTTTGCCTCCTCAAAAACCCATTTTTCTAATGTTATGTTTTGGCACTTTTTCACTGACTTTAAAACACACTGATTTTTCACTTTCCCTTTGAAATTTTAGCTCAAATGATGAAATTTTCGGCCCTCTTTGCAGGGATTGCATGACAGGACATTTTTCCACAGAAACAATGATTGTTGTAGAATTGAGACTTCTGTGATTTGTCATAGTTATAAGGAGAGCTTCAGCGTAAATCACATTAAGAAAGACTTTGTCGACGCGTTTCGAACCAACTAGTGTGGTTCATCTGTCAGACAAGATAATAAAATATTATTATCTTATTATTATTGGATTTATTAATATATACAACGTAATTTACTCATTTATTTAATTCATTATTTCAAAAGAAACCATTCTAGGTTTTATATAACCATTAATTTATTGAAACAAATGAAATTCTGGGGATAAGATTCGCTAATGAATTAATCTTACCCAATTGCTCTCATCTCTAGAATTATAATTAATATAATAATAATAAAATTAAATTTATTTATAGCCCTGGTCCTAGAGTCAAATATAGCTGTTAGGTAGTCAAATATAGCTGTTAAGTAGTCGTTGGAGTCTCTGCACAGCCTATTTAAATTGCTAAAGCCTGATCTGTTTCTTCGTCTTGTCCTGACGATGAACCACACTAGTTGGTTCGAAACGCATCGACAAAAGTCTTTCTTATGTGATTTACGCTGAAGCTCTCCTTATAACAATGACTGCATCTGAAAAAATCAACCGACGACTTTTTTTGAAAATTTTATCATAAATGGCACTATTTGACTTTTCTTTAAAACAGAGTTTTGAATAAGAGTCGAAGTTTATCCGCATGATGATGAAGCTCTTTGAACCATAACTATGTATGGGCCTCAATTTAGCCTGCATGGCTTTATTGGACATGTTCAAAGACCAAATTGATGAATTCCTAGACCTAGACCTCAAAAATGACCTTTGTCCTTTAAAGGACCAGACCTTGACTATCATGGACTTTGATGATTATCGACAAAAGACTTGAGCCAGCAGAAGCCAGACATGAGGGGTAGTGACTATCATGACCTTCTCCATTAGATTATGGCATGCCCCTAGCGGAATGCAACTGGGAGAATGGAGCGGGACACCTAAACATGAAATGCATAAAGAGTTTTGATCTCTGATGGAGGACTGACAAGATCAGCTCTAACACATCCAACGTTGCAGTTTGCCAAATGGATCGTCTCTAAAAGTCTCATGGTCACGTTTGTCACAACTGAAGCCAGCTGTGTGTCCATGTTACAGGTGCAAAATGCATTACCCTGGGAGTCAGATGTTCAGTTCGAAACAATCTCACACGGATATCCACTGGATTTCGACCGCTCGAAGGACATCGTTGTGTTCATCTAAATGCTAGACAAGATGGGAACTCCCGCCTCAGCAAACCTCATAGAGAGGCTAAACGCTCAAGGCAACAATATATCTTGCATCATTTACGATTCCTTCCTTCCCTGGGTTCTGGAAGTTGCAACCAAGTTTAATATTCCCACAGCTTTTTTCTGGACACAATCGTGTGCAATTTACGCGATCTATCACTCTTTCTTCAGTGAATTGGGTATGTTTTTATGTAGCCAAGCTGTGTGGTTTCAATATGTTTTACTTTCTCATGTATCAATCTTGATTCATTTAATCATTTTTCATGTGTACAAAACTGACCGGATGAAACAAAGAAAATTATGGAAGCAATAGAAATACCAAGATTGCCGTTGCTGAGCGAGTCAGACATGCCAACCCTTTTGCAGCCTTCAAATTGCTACCCATTCCTTTTTCAACTGGCAATGGATCAGTTTAAATCTCTTCCAAAGGCCATGTGGGTTTTGGTAAACTTATTTTCCGAACTTGAATCGGAAGAAAGAGATTCAATGAAATTGATTGCTCCGATTCGCACAGTCGGTCCTCTGATACCCTTGGCGTCCTTGGACGGAGGGAATCTGACGGACACAGACTCCGTGGCACACTTGTGGAAAGCCACAAACTACATAGATTGGTTGAATACGAAGGAACCTGGAAGTGTTGTTTACGTGTCTTTTGGAAGCCTCGCTGTTCTTTCTAAAGAAAAAATGCATGAGATAGCTCTTGGGTTGAAGGTCAGTGGATATTCTTTCCTATGGGTCATTCGTCCACCTTCTTCCGAAGGGGAAACGAATAGTGAAGAAACCTTGTTGGCTGGTTTCTTGAACGAAACCACTGGGTAAGGCCTAGTCGTTCCATGGTGTCATCAGCTGTAAGTTCTTTCTCATGCATCCGTCGGCGCTTTTATGACTCACTGTGGATGGAATTCGACTCTAGAAAGTGTCAGCTTTGGGGTTCCTATGTTGGGTCTTCCTTAGTGGAGTGATCAGACAACTAATTCCGCATACATGGAAAGGAAATGGAATATGGGGATGAGATTGAAAAAACGAGATGCTAACAGACTTGTAGGGAAGGAGGAAGTAGAGAAGTGTCTAAAGACGGTGGTGGAAAGCCAACTCGGTGGTGACAAGAAGGAAGAACGCTTTACGGTGGAAGAAATTATCGAAGGAGGCAAGGGTGAAAGGCGGTTGATCCGAAAGTAATATTCAAGAATTTGTGGACGTGGTCATTGCCAGAGCATGTCTATCTTCATCCCCTGTGCCCGAATTTAGTATTTGATTATGCTCAAATCATCTAAATCCTGAATAACTTGTAAATTTGAGATTTTTTGGCAAGTCTAAGTTTTCGCATTTTCATTTACTCATTGCATTGAAATAGTTTATTCAGTAGGCAAAAATCATTTTCAGTACACGATCCACCCCTTATTGGCGCTGTCACCAGTAACAAGCACGACGTATTTGTAAGAAAGAGTGTAAACATAATAACTTTGCAGATGGAGTTTGTTCCTAGTTTGTTCCCAGAGTTTGGTGCTAATAACAATGATCATTCATCTAAACCTACCTATGCAACAATTTATTTATTTACGTTAATTGCCATATTTTAATATTTTCCACGCTTCACTGCGGTCACCAACTTCCATTATTATATAAAACCGGCAAAGGAAGAAGAGAGGAGAAGCATATAAGAAAACTAATGTTCAGAACTCCTTCGCAAGGACAAGACAATTTACGAAGATCATGAATAAAAGATTGAGCTTTGTTTATTATAATTTTGCTTGTGGTGTGAGTTTGGGTTGGTTGGTATGGTGTTGGCTTCATACTAAAACTTAAAATTGATTTTACTTTATAATTATGCAAATTATTATTTATCAATGTACATGTATTGATATGAGTTGTTATCATTGAGTCTAGAGGTGAAATATAAGTATATTTTGAAAATAAAAAAATAATATTTACATTATAAAATAAAAAATAGTAATAATAAAAAAAATATGTAAATTATAAATAAAAATAAAAATTTTCCATCCAATATAAATATTTAATTTTTTCTTTATTTAATATAAAGTTGATAGATAATATCTAAAAGTGATTCTCCAAGTATTATATTATATATATATATAAGGGAAATAATTTATTTAGTTGTGTTATTTTTGTTGTTGTAATCATGTGACCGTCAAGATAATAACTAAACACATAAATTTGCCTACCTATTAATAATCTATACCAAAAAGATATATGAAATATGTAGGGGAAGAAAGAAGAAATAGATAAAAATGTTGAAATATAATTTCAACTGCGCGCATTTATTTCCGGCAAACTGCCATGGTTTTCCACGCACCACCTTTCACGCAGAGTGGTATTTTTCAAGGGGGCTCCAATAACACTCACCTGTTGACATGTGTCCACGGGCACTATTTCAAAACCACTCATTCCCCGGAATGTAAAGTTCGGCAAGAAGGGACCTTCGGGGAAATTCCGTCAACCGTCCGATCAATCTTGGGGAAGATCGACGGTTATGGTGGGAGTTTGAAAGTCCGTGCGATAATTGCAGACAACCGTAATCTACGGTTAAAACAAAACTTAATTCGCCATGCTGAAGTAATAAATAAACGTACTGTGGCTCAGTAAATATTGGTAAAGTTTTTAATTTTAATAGTTTTTCTTTTTATTCACGGATGAAGTTCTTTTACGGCACAAGTAAAACGAAAATACATATCATGTTTTTATTTTTGAAAATGTAATGCAACATACGCAATAGGGTATATATCTGTGAAGTAAAAAAAAGGGGTATGTAATGTTTTATGTTTTTAGTTATGGTTCGTTGACTCTGCAATAAAAACACAACAGTGCGAATGTTTTTGTCGGGCATATGAAATGAAAAACACGCAACAACGCATATGAACAAGTGAAGGTCAAATTTTTACGCACAACATTGTAGAAATTCGCAAGCAGACACAACAATGTATTTTCAAGAAAAGACAGAGTAATTTTTTCAAGCAGAAACAGAGTAATTTTTTTTATGTGAAACTGGAAGTTCTTGGTGAATCCCTCTATTAAGAGGAAGATCTTTTTGTAATAGGTTGTTTTATTAATGAATATAAAGTTTTATTGTGCATCTAAAATACTTTGTTTTGTCCAGAAACAATTTAGCTTCCCTATGTTAAGATCCTGTGGAGAAAACAAAGCATTTTCCTCTATTTAGTATTTTGTTTGAAATTACCAGAAATTTCCAACATGGAATTAGAGCTTGTCCAGGCTCTTTGGAGGTGTCAAAGAAGCTGAAGGTAGGATTTCTTGCTGGAGAAGCTCAGTAGAGTGAAGACTCAGTCAAGAAAGATTCAAAGGTATTTCTCAAGTTTTTTTTGTGTGTTGCTGATGAAGACACTCAGTGATTTTTAAATACACAGTCAAGTATTTTGAAGCATAGTTTAGAGTGCAAGAATGGCTGGCTCTAGCACCAGCATCAACACCAGCACTAGCATGGACATCTATAATACCCAACTCCCACTATTTAATGGAAAAAACTATGACTAGTGGGCAATAACCATGAGAGCCCTGTTTGCTTCACAAGATTTATGGGAATTTGTTAAGGATGGTTTTGAACAACCAACAGATGAAAATGAGTTTAATAATTTAACTCAGGCAGAGAAAGATCTGTTGAAGAGCTATAAGAAGAAGTATTCTAAATCCCTCTACTTCTTATATCAAGTAATGCATGAGAGTGTGTTTCCAAGGATAGCAGCAGCCAAGACATCCAAAGAAGCATGGCCAACTCTCAAGATAGCCTATAAAGGCATGGAGAATATGAAGACAACAAAACTACAGTTGTTGAGGAGAGATTTTGAGAATCTATGCATGAAGGAGTCAGACAATATTGACTCATTCTTCACACAGGTGATTGGCTTGGTCACACAAATAAGGTCTCATGGAGAGATTCTTGAAGAAAGGAGAATTGTGGAGAAACTATTGAGAGTCCTACCCTCAAGGTTTGATGTGATTGTCACCACCATAGAAGAGACAAAGGATCTCATAAACTTCTTAGTTGATAAACTACATGCATCACTAATAACACATGAGCAGAAATTGAGTAAAAATGAAAACTCATCTCCAGAGCAAGCCTTTAAGACCCAGATGTCCTTTGGAAGAGGAAGAGGTCAAGGCAAAGGAAACAAGAGAGGAAGAGGCAGAAGCCAAAACAGAGGTGGAATAAACAGTCCAGCAAACACTCAAGGAAGAGGCAGCAATCCAAATCAGAACCAAGGCCAAGGTAGCAGCCAACAAAGTGGACAACATCATGCTCAAGGACAAAGGCATGAAAAATCCAATGTCCAATGTTATTATTGTAAAAAATATGGGCATTATGCAAATGAATGTAGGAAGAAGAAGCATGATGTGAGTAATAAATATAGTGCAAATTTCACTAGAGAAAATATTAGCCAAGATAATTTGTTGTTAGCTTGTAATATGGCTGAAACAAAGAGTGATGATATATGGTTTCTAGACTCCGGTTGCAGTAACCATATGACAGGAAAAATAGCCCTGTTTTCTAAGTTAGATCAGAGTGTGAAGTCAAAAGTGTCACTTGGGACTGATAGTAAAGTTTCTGTTATGGGAAAAGGTGAAGTAAATATCTTAACAAAGAAAGGTGAAAAGAAAACCATAGCAGATGTCTATTATGTTCCTGGAATGAAATGTAACCTCTTAATTATTGGACAACTTGATCAAAAGCAGTACAATGTTTTCTTTGAGAATAATGTATGCACCATCATGGATAGAAAACCCAGCAAACGATGTATTGCTGAAGTGAAGATGACAAGGAACAGGATGTTCCCTCGTAGGATAAAAACAGTTTTGAAAGATGGGGTAGAAATTGCAGCAGTTACACAAGAGGCTTTCCAAAGCGAACCAAAGGATGAAAATTGGTTGTGGCACTTGAGATTTGGACATCTCAACTTTGGAGGTCTTAACTTGTTGAGTAGAAAAGGAATGATAAGAGGATTACCATTGATAGAGAAACTGGACAGCCTTTGTGAAGGTTGTATCTTGGGGAAACAACACAGAGAAATTTTTCCATCAGGGAAAAGCATAAGGGCAAAAGCACCCTTAGAAATTGTCCACTCAGATTTATGTGGACCGATGCAAACTCCATCACTTGTAGGAAGCCTCTATATTCTAACATTCATTGATGATTTTACTAGAAAAACTTGGGTATATTTTTTGAAGAACAAAAGTGAAGTGTTTGAAAAATTTCGCAATTTCAAAGCACTTGTAGAAAACCAAAGTGGCTGCATATCAAAGTTCTAAGAACTGATAGAGGAGGTAAGTATATCTCCAAAGAATTTCTACATTTTTCTAGAGAAAATGGAATTCATAAACAATTTACCACTAGGTACACTCCGCAGCAAAATGGTGTTGCCGAAAGGAAGAACAGGGCAATCATGGATATGGCTAGGAGTATGTTAAAGGCAAAGCATTTGCCAAATGATTATTGGGCCAAAGCTGTACACTATGCAGTGTATATTTTGAATAGATGCCCTACAAAAGTAGTCATGAACAGAGTGCCTGAAGAAGCATGGAGTGGGAGAAAGAAAGGAGTCACCCACATGAAAGTTTTTGGATGTGTGGCTTATGCACACATTCCAGATCAACTAAGGAAGAAGTTGGACAACAAAGGGGAGAAATGTATTTTCATTGGATACAGTGAGGGATCCAAAGCTTACAGGTTGTATAATCCATTCACCAAGAAGTTCTTTATCACAACATATATTCAGTTCATTGAGGAGGAAGCTTGGGATGAAAGCATAGAGAAAATAGTGAATGTTAAAATCTCTTTGTCGCATGATGAAGATGATGAGGAGATGGCTGAAATACATCCCCAAACAACAGCGCCAACAAAAGGGTAGCAAGAGACACCCTTGAGGAGAAATTACAGTTCTTCTCCAAGCACACCGCAAGGAGGAAATTCAAGTGCTTCTTCAAGCACTTGTACACCAAATGAAAGAGGTAAGAAATTCAGAAATTTAAGTGACATTTATAATGAAGGTATGAATTCTTTGTTTGCTTTATATTGTCATGTTGATGACCCTATTCATTTCAAAGATGCTATTAAGGATAGGAAATGGATAGAAGCTATGGATGAGGAGATCAATGCCATAGAAAGAAACAAGACATGGGATTTGGTTGAATTACCAAAAGAAAAGAAGTCATTGGAGTCAAAGGGTTTACAAGACCCAAGAGTAATGCTGAAGGCAAAATAGAAAACACAAGGCAAGACTGTTGTCAAAGGATATAAGCAGCAGTATGGGAGAGATTATGAGGAAACTTTTGCACCGGTTGCAAGAATGGAAACTGTGAGAGCAGTGTTGTCCATAGCAACACAAAACAAGTGGAAAGTTTACCAAATGGACGTGAAGTCAGCATTCCTAAATGGAGTGTTAATGGAAGAGGTTTACATTGAACAAACTCTACTCTATGAAAAGAAAGGCCGAGAGCACAAAGTGTGCAGATTGAAGAAAGCTCTTTATGGGCTGAAGCAAGCACCAAGAGCATGGTACAATAGGATAGATTCCTATCTATTGGAAAATGGATTTGAAAAGTGTGAGGGAGAACCCACCCTCTACATCAAAGAAAAGGATGGTAAAATACTAATTGTTGTGTTATATGTTGATGACGTTATTTTCATAGGTAATGATGATTATCTTATTGAAAATTTCAAAACGGCCATGAAAGAAGAATTTGAAATGACTGACATGGGTTTGCTGAGATACTTCTTAGGAATAGAAGTAGAACAAAATGAAAATGGGATTTTTATCTCACAAGCGAAATATGTTAATGAAGTGTTGGAAAGATTTAGTATCCAGGATAGCAAAGCAGCAATCACTCCCACAGTGATGGGATTAAAACTCAGCAAAGAGGACAACAGCAAGGATTTTGATCCTAGTTTGTACAAGAGCATAGTTGGTAGCCTCATGTATTTGACTGCAACTAGGGCGGATATAATGCATGCTGTTAGTTTAATTTCCAGATTCATGGAGAGGCCAAAAGAAGCACATTGGTAGGTAGCAAAAAGGATTCTGAGGTATGCTAAAGGTACTAAAAGGTTTGGCATTTTATATACTGCTTCAGAATGTCCAAATTTAATTGGATACACTGATAGTGATTGGGCTGGAAGTGTAGATGATCAGAAAAGCACATCTGGCTATGTTTTTCACATGGGTTCATGAGCTATTTCATGGGCTTCTAAAAAACAGCCTATTGTAGCGTTATGTACAGCAGAGGCAGAATATGTGGCAACTACAACACCAGCATGTCAAGGAGTTTGGATGAGAAGGGTGTTAAGAAGTTTATGCCAAGAGCAAGTAAAAGGAACTGTGATTTTTTGTGACAATAGCTCAGCTATTGCATTATCCAAGAATTCTGTGTTTCATAAGAGAACGAAACACATTGACAGAAAGTTTCACTACATCAGGGAATTGGTAAACAATGGAGAAATTGTCTTAAAACATTGCAGGACTCAGGAGCAGGTTGCAGACATTCTGACCAAGCCTTTGGGATAGAAAAGTTTTGAATTTTTGAGGAAATATCGGGGTATGACTGATAACCTAGCAGTTGAAATTAAAAGTAAGTGTTGAAATATAATTTCACCTACGCGCATTTATTTCCAAAACATTTCCATGGTTTTCCCCGCACCACCTTTCACGCAGAGTGGTATTTTTTGGGGGGGCTCCGATCACACTCACCTGTTGACGTGTGTCCATGGGCACTGTTTCAAAAACACTCATTCCCCGGAACATAAATTTCAGCAAGGAGGGACCTCTAGGGAAATTTCATCAACCGTCTGATCAATGTTGGGGCAGATCGACAGTTATGGTGGCAGTTTAAAAGTCCGTGCGATAATTGCAGACAAATATAATCTACGGTTAAAACAAAACTTAATTTGCCGTGCTGAAGTAATAAATAAACGTACTGTGGCTTAGTAAATATTGGTAAAGTTTTTAATTTTATTAGTTTTTTTTTTATTCACGGATGAAGTTCTTTTACGGCACAAGTAAAACGAAAAGACATATCATGTTTTTATTTTTGAAAATGTAATGCAACATACACAACAGGGTATATATGTGTGAAGTAAAAAAAAAGGGGTATGTAATGTTTTATGTTTTTAGTTATTGTTCGTTGACTCTACAATAAAAATACAGTAGTGTGAATGTTTTTGTCAGGCATATGAAACGAAAAACACGCAGCAGCGCGTATGAACAAGTGAAGCTGAAATTTTTACACGCAGCAGTGTATTTTCAGGAAAAGATAGAGTAATTTTTTCAAGCAGAAACAGAGTAATTTTTTTTGTGTGGAACTGGAAGTTCTTGGTGAGTCCCTCTATTAAGAGGAATATTTTTTTGTAACAGGTTGTTTTATTAATGAATGCAAAGTTTTATTGTGCATTTGAAATACTCTGTTCTGTCCAGAAACAATTTAGCTTCCCTATGTTAAGATCTTTTGGAGAAAACTGAGCATTTTCCTCTGTTCAGTCTTTTGTTTGAAATTACCAGAAATTTCCTACAAAAAAAAATGTAGATTTATACTACATTTGGATGAACTAATTACTTTCTAGGAATTGATGAAATTTACATAAAGAGATTGTGGATATATACATTGTGAGGGAGACACTTGGAATTCTAATTCTAGATATATACATTGTGAGAGAGACTCTTGGAATTCTAATTATAATTTCTTTTCTATTTACAATATTTACATGAATTTCTCATTCCCTTAGGATTAGATGTCAACATTCCCCTCCTTAATCTGAACGAACGTGGGTGAGTCCAATCATCATTCTGAATCTTTCATACATTTCTCTTCCAACTGTTTTGGTGAAGATGTTTGCAATCTACTCATTTGTGGAACAATGACATAGGTCTATTCTCTTGGCCTCAACATGATGTCAAATTAAATGATACTTGGTATTGATGTGCTTGGTTTGATCATTGAAGTTTGGGTTCTTGGCCAACTTTATTGCAAAAGTGTTGTAAATCAAAGGAGGAGTTGAATGCACTTGTTTCTCCTACAAATCTTCTAGAATTTTCATCATCCACACAACTCCCTTCGTTGCTTCAACTATTGCCACATATTCAACCTCCGTTATGGAATTTAAATGAACTGATTGTTTGTGTGATCTCCAGGAGACAACTTATAATCCAACAATCATAACATAAATTAAAGTACATACTCCAGTTTCTTTATCTCCATCAAAATATGAATTAGAGTATCCAATCAAATTGAAGTCATCCACCTAGGTATAATTGAATCCAAATTCTTTTGTTCACTTCAAGTACTTTAGATCTCTTTTTGTAGCAGACCAATGTCCCTCACAAGGCTTTTGCATAAACCCGGAGAGGATTCCAACAACAAATGAAACGTTTGGTGTGGTAGTAGTCAATTAGTTGAGATGTCTTACAAGTTTTATGTACTTTGTTTATTCCTTAAATTCTTTTCCTTCAATGGATGTCACCTTTAAATTTTGTTCCATTGGAGTAATTAAAGGGTTGCACTCAACCATGCAAAACTTGTTGAATAAATATCCAATGTACTTATGAGAGAGAAATATAAACATCAGATGTTACATTACTTTCATACCAAGAAAGTAGTGAATATATCCCAAATCTATCCTTTCAAATACTTTCCTAAATTTTTTCTTTATGGATGAAATGTAATTCTATTTGTTCCATGTCACCAGAAGATCATCTACATACACCATAAGATATACAACTATTTTTCCAAATTTCTTGACAAACAAAGTTGCATCATCAATATCATAGTGTTTGAAATTGACTTTGAGAAGATGCTTGGTCAATTTCTCATACTGGGCTCATGGTGCTTGTATGATGCCATACAAGGATTTGACAATCTCGTATACTTTGTGTTCCTAAGCCTTCACAAAACATTTGTTTGGTTGGGACATAAAACCATTCTCTTTCATAAATCCATTCAAGGCAGTAGTTTATTTGATGGATTTTCCAATATTTCTAAGCTTCCAAGGCAAAGAGTGTGTTAATGGTATGCCATTTTGTTATGGGGGGGAAGTCTCCTCATCATCGACCCCTTCCTTCTTTGCAAAATTCTTTTGCTATGAGAATAGCTTTATGCTTGTCAAATGAGCCATCTACTTTATACTTGTTCTTGAAGACCCACTTGTAGCCTATTGATTTGGTTCCTAATGGAGGATCAACCAACTTCCATGGGTCATTCTTTATCAAAGCATCATATTCTTCCATCATCACTTCTTTCAAGCCATTATGAGAAACAACTTATTTGAAGGAATTCGGTTTGAAATATATAGACATACTTAATTCATAATCATAAGAAACATTTATATCAACATGTGAATCGGAATCATCCACATCACCTCCATTCTATCTAACAAAGCTTATTGTTCTTACATTTCCAACCTCATTAGGACGAATACTTTCAAGTGCCTTTGTGAGCCATTTTGAAGGACCTTTCCGAGATGGCCTAGGATACATAGTTAACTCAGATGGGGCTGAATCAAGATTTAACCTCCCAATTATCTCAATCAGATCACTTAAAGTGTCTTCTTGATGAGTGTTTGATGCTTCACGAGGGGTAGAAAGTGCTTCAGAAGGATATCCCACAAATTGACCCAATATAGGCATTGCCCCTTCAAGATGTGGAATCTCATTATCAAACTCTTCAAAATAATTTTAAACCTTAAATCTGTATAAGCGATCAAGGTGCCGCTTAGGAAAATTGTTAGTCTTGGTAAATTCAAGAAACATAAAATCTCTAGATATTATACACTTCTTATTTACTTCATCATAGAGATGATATGCTTTGGAGGTATCTCGATACCCCAAGAAGATACATTTGTGACTCCTTGCAGCAATTTTGTTTCTTTATTCCTTGGGTATCAAGGCATAACAAGTTGAACCAAAAACCCTTAGACGCCTAACTGAAGGAATGTCGACATACCACATTTCATAGGGACTCTTATTTTTTAGAGCATGAGATGGATACCTATTCTTAATACACAGAACAAATGGAACTACATCATCCCAAAACACTAGCTTAACATTCTTGAAAAACATCATTGAACATACCATATTTAAGGTTGTCTTGTTCATTCTTTTAGCTACTCCATTATGTTAGAGACTATAAGGAACAATTGTTTGATGTTTGATCCCGTGATGACGAAGATAGTTTTCAAATTCATTTGAAGTATATTCTTTTCCATTATTTGTATGAATAGAGCCAATATGAGATCATGTATCATTTTCATTCCATGCATGAAAGTTCTTGAATGTTTCAAAAGATTCAAATTTGGTCTTCAATAAATAAACCCAACACATTATGGTGTATCCATCAATAAATGTCACCATGTGTTTATTACCATTTATAGAAGGAACAAGAATTGTGCCACATAAATTAGAATAAGTGAGTTGAAGACTTCTAGGTGCTCTAGAATAAGAATCATGAAATGATTGTTTGTTTTTCTTTCCTAAGATACAAGCATCACATTGCTTAAGTTTCCTAGGAATGGTAGGAAAACCATTAATAGCTCTTATGTTAAACAAATGAAGGCTATCATAGTTCAAATGTCCAAATCTAGCATGCCATAAAAGACTTGATGGAAGTGTGCCTTCATCATATTGAGAAATGTATGAAAAATTATGTGAACATAAAGAGGTTACTTGCAACTTTGGAAGTCTTACTTATTTTATCCTAGCCATGACAAGTGAGTTATCTAATGCTTTTTTGACATCAAGCTTGCCATCAAATATGTGAATGGTTTGTCCTTGCTAGTGGATGTGAACTAATGACAACAAGTTTTTCCTCAACTATAGGAGGTAGAGAATATCATGTAGAAGAAGTTTGGAACACCAAGTAGTTTGAGCCTAATTTTGCTAAGCCATGATGGCTTGAGTTTTGATTTATATAAAAAGTAGATTGTTCCATCAACATTTTCAGTTCATTCTTCAAAGAAATCTCTTCTAAAATTCACATGGAAATTTGCTCCTAAATCAAGCAACCAAGAATCTTTCCATGAAGCAAGTGAAACAATAAATAAGTATTTAGTTACTCCATTGTTGCAATATGCCACAACATAATGAGTAGATTTGGGTGCCTTACCTTTCCCTTTATCTGATGATTTCACTTTCTCTTCATTCCTTTCCTATCTAATCGTGTCTAATGATAGCTTACATGTAGAAGCATCATATCTCTTTTTATTACACCATATGCAATGAAGATAAAAAATTTCTCCTTGAAAATGTACACCTCCCTACCTTTATTATTCTTCCTTTCTCATCCTCTTCGGCCACCTCTTCCCCTGGAAGAAGCTTGTCCCTAATTCTATTGTTTTTGCATAAGGAATACAACTTCTTGAGGAGACCAAGAAAATGTATTCTGACAAGAAGCTTGCCATCTAGGAGAACAAAACTAGAAAGGCTTGTTTCTTAATTGCAACATTATTCAAAGAAGAGAGGGGTCTTCATATTATTCTATTTATAGATGTTTTTGGTGATTAAAAGAAATTTAATGGATTATATGACTCACGCTCTAATACCATGTCAAGTAAGGTGAGTAACTCCATGAAATGATGAGATTCGTATTAAGAGATTGTTGATATATACATTGAGGGAGAATCTTGGAATTCAAATTTGAATATCTCTTCACGTTCCTTATTTTCCTATTTACATGAAGTTCCCAATCCCTTAAGATTAGGTGTCAACAAAATAAATTCTTATATCACCTTTGCATTAACTTGCTCAAAATTACTAACCACAATTATGATATATTTACAACTACTTATTTTTTATAGTTTTGAACATTATCTTTGCAAATAAATATGTGATATATTATCTCTTATATTTTTCTTTAAAAATCTAATGAAATAAATTTTCCATTTTTTTTTAGAAATCCAACTGTTCTTCCTATTTAAATAAATTGTGCAATAATTCAATGTATATAAAGGTATATTATCTCTTATGTTTGCCTTAAGAATCTATTTAAATAAACCATCTATGGATTTAATGTAATATAAATATACTATGAATCATTGCCATCATGGTTTATTGATCATGTCATTTGAGAAGAATAAAAATATTGAATAAAAACATCTTTTCTTTATAATTGAGATGATAGTGGGAGCTTGCTGGCGGCTTTTTGTACATAATAAATTAATTAAAATATTAACATGTTTAATGGAATTGTTAAACAACAAACAAGAAATACAATAGTAGGTTGAATCCCACTATCAACATATTTCTTTATGTGATAAGTTTTATTTTCCATTAATGACATAGTAATAAAATTAATTAAATTTTCATGCAACCCACCTGTGAATAATCTATGCACACTTGGTCGTCTCTACATGCATCCTACTATGCTTAACTTTGTTGGAAATTTTTCAATGTGGCAACTTATTAATTCAATTTTCCTTTATGTTAATACTTCCTTATGAAATTAGTTATTCTTGTTGTGTTCTTTAGTTAGATATTTTCAGCAAACAAATATCAAGAATGAAACAAAAAAATAGCGGACACAGAAATTAGGCTCTCAGCTAGGGGAAAACCCATCCAAGGGGAAACCGAATTGAGACACAAAGACCCAAACCATAGACAATTTCCTTATCCAAATACCAAGTGAACACTCCAACAAGTCTTTCCCTAACTCCGCAACAACTAGCTTCAACCTCGAAATTTGAGCTGCCAAATTCAATACTGTTGTTATGCTCCACGATATCCCAACACTGAGAAGGGAGACTAGAGGAGGTAACTTGAAACCACTTGGGTTCAACGGCTAGCCCTGCTAAACCAGAGAAGGATCTCTCTATCAATACACAGCTAATGATGACCAGAACGAGAAAATATGTTAGGCTAGATATGTTAGGCTCCATTAGGGTTTTGAGATTTTAGGTTTTGATGTTGGATAAGGCAGGAAAACCAGGTGGTTAGGTCAAAGCATCAAAAGGTTACAGCAACAATGATATAGAGGAAAAAGCTAAAAAATATTTTGTTATGGATTTAGGGCTTGTCTGTGTAGTGTAGTGTTTGAAAGAAGGAAAAGGTGCATGTGCACCATGAGTTCATTAAGAAAGAAGGAAAATTACATAAAATGATATTACCATCAAAACAAAGGTTTATGCAAAGAATTAAGCTTATAACCTTTAAGGAAAATCACTAAAGAAATAAGATATGGAAAATAAATATGTATATCATTTATAAAAAACTATAACAGAGAAAACACATCAACACAAACTCACTACACATGAATTCCTAGATAATAGCTACAAACTGCTCCTTCGATTTCCTGAGTAAAATGTTGAAGTACAAGCTAAAAGAGTTCCCAACTCTGATGTCAAACCCTCTGTTTGACTACAAACTACATTCATATAGAACAAGAAACCATTTCCCAACTCTCAGGGATCGAATGCCTCAATGTCGCATCAGTTACATGAAAATCTCAACCAAAACCCTAAATACTAGAGAGGTTCAAACAAACCCTACATTTAGAAAAATTGATACATTTGACCTCAGATCAACTTTTAAGAACATGAATCTAAGTCAAAATTATTCTAGCAATTAATATTTACCCATAATTACATCATTAAGACATCAAGATAGAAAAATTACATCATTAGGTTGAAATTTGCTGAAAAACTACTGAAGAAAATTTCTCAGAGGGATATGCGCAACGCCTGTGTTCCAAGAGGATTTTGGAGGCCTTCATGTGCTCCAAATTCTAAGCTTGATATCTCATTGGAAATATCTGGATCTCTAGTTTTCATTTGACTCATCAAGAAATTTATTTGGACACTACAACAGGGAGAAAGTTTTCTTTTCCCAAGGCTACTCCGATATGCGTAGCGCCTGTTTCAAAACAGTTGCAGAAAGCAAATTTTTGACACCTTTTTTGACACTCTCTCAATTTTTCTGCTGACAAAACCTGCAAAAGTGGATATCAGAGATGCTTAGGCCATTATCTATCCAATGGTGGTGAGTTTTTGGAAAAATGAGCCTTGAGGAAAAAGCGTAGCGCCTAGGCATTGCGCTTATAGCTGTTTCTGAGTCTCAAAACAGAGTAAAAACTACCAAAAATTCAAAAATGACCAAAATTTCTCAAAATTTCTTCAAAATTTCCCACTATATGATATTTCATGCCATGAGAGAGGCCTCAACAAGTAGAGAAATCTTGTCTTTGTTCTTTTGGCTAATTAGGGTTTCCTTGAGCTTTTTCTTCAATTGCTTGATTCTGACTTGGGATACCATGTTCTTTGTGTAGTAATGCATGGCCATGTGTATTTACAAGTTATTGTCCCTCCTTGTCTTCTTGAGGAGATTCTCTAAGTGGCCATTGACCTTGTCAAGCCGATATACTCTTTCTACATTGATCCCTTTAGCAATTAAGTCATTCACAGTGATTTGACCTTTAGGTGGAGAAACTTCTTTTTGCAGCTCAAGGAATCCCTTGAGACCTCTTTTTATTGGTTTCTTTGGTGTGATTTTCTCTTATTTATCTTCTGAATCATCAATCTGAACCACTTCTTTTCCTTTTACATACTCCTTCAAATTTGTTATGTGCTTGTTTTGGAGCATTTGGTTTGATTTCAATTACATGTTTTCTTGTTGTAAGCATGCTATCAAAGCATTTGCCTCAGTCAACCTGTCTTCCAACCTTTTGATCTCAACTTCCTTTTCCATTATGATTTTCTTTGCAAATTTTTCCTATTGACCTTTCTCCAAATATGTGACATTGGTGCATGAATGAGTGAATTCCTCATGTTGTGGGGATGCTTTCTATTCAGTTGTTGTAGGCTTGGCCCTTTCAATAATCTCTCGTGAAAACAAAATCCTTGTGCCTCTGGAATAAGTGTTAGTCACCTCTACCCTAAAAATCCTCTTTGTAGCTATGCTTGAAGAAGCTACCTCTTGCTGTGCTGGTGATTTAGAGGTGTTGATTCACTACTAGATGTAGCTGGAGAAACTAGGGAGAAAGTTGAATTTGAAAATCCATCCCAAGACAAATCTACTTGTGACAATTGATTAAAAACTAGAATTTTCACCAAGCCATGATGAAATAGACTAGTGTGATGATTTTCTCCCATCTTTTGTACCTTCTCTATCATTTTTGTTAGGATTTTGTAAAGATAGTAAGGCAAGTTGAATAGCTTCACACTGGTGAAATGCATCAAATTATTCATGTGGTATTGATACCTCCTTGAATATTGCCTCACATGTAAAATATTTCATGATCAATCTCATGAGAGGGACATATCGGTCCAACAAATGTCTGAATGGAAAAACGTGTTTTGGAGTTGTCTTATATGGTGGTTTCAAGTACATCTTGTAACTTTGAAGGTCAATGTCCATTTTCTTAAACCATGTTTCTCTAGTGTTTGTAATCCCTATGGTTGTAGCAATGACTTCCCTTGAAAGAATGAACTCAATTGATGCTATAGGCATCTTATCCCTCCTCAACTTGGTGGAAAAAGCATTAGTTAGTTTGTCATGAAACCTAAGTTGCTCAATTCTCTGGCAAAAGGCAATGCAACTTGCATCTTCAAATGATTTTCTAATGAAAGGTGATGATATGATCTCTTGGGTTGGGGTAGGCTCATCCTTTTATGGCCTACCCTCCTTGATGCCTCCTTTCTTGAGGTGATTCAGACTCCATGGAAACACCTATCTCTATAGGGAGAAATTACGGTTTTACTTGTAGGAAAATAGGGAATTCATATAGATTGAAGAAATGAAGGGAAATGAAAGGGATAGGGAGCTTTTAATTTCTTGGAAAAATTGGGAAGGATAATGAGGGATGTTAGGTATATAAGGAAGGTG
Source organism: Pinus taeda (assembly GCA_000404065.3). Lineage (NCBI taxonomy): Eukaryota > Viridiplantae > Streptophyta > Pinopsida > Pinales > Pinaceae > Pinus > Pinus taeda. The sequence continues at coordinate 63,623 of APFE030519970.1, forward strand.
GAATTTCAAAATTTGGGTGAGGGAAAGGGCTTTAAAGAAAGAAAACGCAGCCCTAACCCAGGAAAGCATGCTCTAGGCTATGGTTATTGTAAAAATGATTAAATTTAGGGATGGGTTTGATAGGGGGTTTTTGGGAATGTGTAATTAGTGTAGGAGGAGGTGTATAAGCATCAAGATACAAATTTTGATAATAGTTCTACCATTTAAATGATGAAATCATGAAAACTACCTTTAAAACCCTAGAAGAGGGAAATGAAATGTAGCAACACAAATAAGATATTACTTGAGAAAATAAGAGGCCACCAACCTGGATTTAATGTGACACAACCTAAATTTTATGAAATAAACCATTGAAAATAAGTTTATAGCTCTTTGATGAAAAAAGGAGCAATCCAAGAAAATGTGCAACACAAGTGAGGACAAGCGCAGTTCTGAAAAGAAACTGAACTTTGGGTACGCAAAAACTGATCTTTAGTTGGAAAATTGGATTTTTCTTGTTAAAGTAATGTCTTGGAAAATGTAATGAGAAAATGGAGAGTGAGTTTGATGTTGGCATTATGTTTCTGGTAAGGTTATATGTTACAGATGTTGTACTTGATGGCAACACCCATGGCATGGCTCTCAATATGATGAGAATTAAGAAGTACACAGGAGAACAATTCAGAAGATGCGTACCCACAGGTACGACGTGCAGGGACCGCGTCCAGACACGCAGGTTACCCATTCATGAGGTGCGTACCCCAGTGCACACACTTCAAGGCAGTAAAACACGCACACGTGGGGTTTCTTATGTTTAACCCTTGGTATTTAGCCGATGATATTGTGTTATTATGGTTTTGGCCTGTGGTATTGATCCATGATTTGAGGAAGAGCTTGCCTATATAAAGCAAATGAGATCATTTGGCTTGAGTGTGCTTTTGGGTTGAATATCTTAAGATCTGAAATATTTGGGTTATTGTTTCAAAAAGCTTGATCTATATGAAAGTGAAGTGGAAAGCGAATCTGTGAAGCGTGATCTCTCGAGCGCTTGATCAGATCTGGGTATCTGTCTAACTGTAGCACACTAGTGATCTGCAAATTCGGCCCTAATCTGATGTACGCAGGTGTTTAACGGTGCCTCTGCGTAGGTACGCAGAGCAGAAGAAGGTGAGCTGTGTGGGTACGCAGAGCAGAAGAAGGGTGATTGCGTGGGTACGCAGAGAAGAAACAGGCGGACTGCATGGGTGCGCAGAGCAGCAGTGGTTCAGGTGCGTACGCACAGTAAACGTACGCGGCGCGATAGTCTTTTTGGGTGTGTTCCTACTGTGACAGTATGCGCCGCGATAGTGCATTTGGGTGCGTACTGTACGCAGCGCAGTAGAAGAAGCAGTGCGCGGTCACGCAGTGCAGCAGAAGGAACTCTGTGGGTATACGCAGAGGAGGAGAGGGTGAAGTGCGTAGCGACACAGGCCAAAGAAAGGAAAGTTGTGTATCTGTCTCATGACTATCTGTTGACTGAATTTTTTTTTATTTTTTATTTATTTTTATTTATTTATTTATTTTTTTTTTTCTGCTGATAAGGTGTTCTGGGTTTTGTTCTGTGTTGTTGATCTGGTTACTGCTGTTAACTGTGAAATCTACATGTACTTGATGATAATTTGATGTATATGGATCCAGTTTGAAAATTTATGAAAAGTGGTCCTTAAAAAGAAGTAGGGGGTTGTAGCTCCCTTCCAGGAGAGACTGGAAAACGAGAGAGAAGTTGTAGCTCTCTGCAGGTTGTAGCCTACGTACTGGTAAAGGACTGCACTAGTACAAAACCATTGTAAAAGGAGTTTCTAATTTGAAAGAAGATAGAGACATATTGCAGCAGGTGGTTTTCACCCACATTGGGTTTCCACCTTATATCTGGTGTTCTTTGAAGTGACTGTCTGTTGTTCATGCTCATTATTTTATGGTACTGATATGAAAAAATAATTCAAAGTGTAAATAAGGAAGATTTGGTAAAAGGACTAGATAATACTGATTCACCCCCACCTCTCAGTATTATTTTCAACAATTGGTATTAGAGCAGGTCCTTCTGAAGAAGCTTGATCGCTTGAAGGAAGATCTTTCATCATGAGCAACTACGAGAGGGAAGAATCTATTAGGCCACCAATTTTTGATGGGACAAACTTCAACTATTGGAAGGTAAGAGTTACTGCATATCTTCAATCTCTTGGTACAGATGTTTGGGATATCATAGAGACATGCTACAATTTTCCTTTAGCTACTCCTACAAATGCGGCCGAAAAGAAGAAATATGAAACAGATGCTAAAGCAGTCAATACTTTGCTGGGATGCTTATCTCAAACAGAGTTTGTGAAAGTTATGCAATATAAATCGGCAAAAGAAATATGGGACAAGATTGTCTTGAGCTACGAAGGAGATGAATAGGTAAAGCATGCTAAACTTCAAACTCTCAGAATTCAGTATGAGAATCTCAGAATGTATAATGATGAAAGTGTGGCTAATTACATTCTTCGGGTAGATGAGATTGTTAATTGTATGAAAAATTTGGGTGAAGAAATAATAGAGGCTATTGTGGTTGAAAAGGTTCTAAGATCATTGTCCCCCAAGTTTGAATCTAAAGTGTCTGCAATTGAAGAAAAGGAAAATCTACGAATTCTTACTATGTCTCAGCTACATGGAATTCTAAATACTTATGAAATGAGAAAGGGAGGTCCATCAGATAAAAGAGAAGCTGCTTTCAAGGCATCATGCAAAGGAGATTATTATGAAGCAAGTCACGTACCAAAAGAAGAAGAAGAAGAATCAAATTTTGTCAGAAATCTTCAAAGGGGTTCTGGAAGGTTCAGAGGTAAGTTACCTTTTAAATGCTTTGCTTATGGAAGAGTAGGTCATTATGCTGCAAAATGTCCTTATAAGGATAAAGGAAAGGAACCTGCTAGATGGAACAAGAAACAGAGTGCAAGTAAGAAAAGCTACTACACTCATGAAGATAGTGGTGGTCTATCAAACAGTGATGAAGATGAACAAGGTAATGAATATAAAATGTTAATGGCATTTGAAGATGATGATTATATGGATGCTATAGATGTGGATAACCTTTTTGAAGAAATCACTAGACTCAAGAGATGCATAGAAGAAAAGAATATGATCATTGATACTCTACAATTTCAAATTTATGAAAAGGAAAAACATTTTGAAAAGTTAGAAGGTGAAATTGTTGCTCTTAGAAAAGAGATTGAGAAAACAAAAGCTATTAATCTTAAGTTTTTCAAAGGATCTGAAACTATGGATGAGATTATCAATGTACAACATTCTCCTCTAAACAAGACAGTTTTGGGCTATAATGGAGAAACTTCTCAAGCATCCACTTCAAAAAGTTATCTTGATGTAGCAAATAGGAATGAGCAAAAGCACAATGGAGACTATCAGGTAAAGCAGGGACAAATTGCAAACAAAGACTATCAGGGGAAATCTGTTTTAAGAGTGAACAAAAGCTACAACCAGCCACACGTAAAGTCTTCTCAATTTGGTTCAAGAATGAATAACAATAGAAATTACAATCACTTTGCTGGTAGATTTGATAACTGCAGAAGTTTCTTCAATGGACAATGTTTATCTTGTCATAACTTTGGTCACAAAGCAGCTCAATGTGTTGCATATAAAACAATCATGACTAGAGAAACTCAAAAACAAAGAAGTATGACTGGGATTACAAAAAGGACCTATAACAACTTTTCGCCTCTTGAAAATGAAGTTGAATGTTCTATTTGCAATAACTTTGGTCATGAAGATTCTGAATGCAGGAGCAGGTTACAGCTGAAAAAGGAACAAGCTTCAAGCACCAAAACATGGAGAATAAAGGAACCTCAAACAGAAAGATGCGGGATAGCGTTTTATGCAGAGGGACAAGAAAATCTATGGTACATTGACAGTGGATGTTCAAAGCATATGACAGGTGATAAAGAAAAACTTGAGTCATATTCTGCTCTAGAAAAGGGAAAGAAAGTCCCTTTTGGAAATGATACTCCTGCTACCATAAAAGGAAAGGGTATTGCTCAATCATAAGAAAAGGTCAAGGTTGGAAATGTTTTGTATGTTGATGGAAAACATAATCTTCTAAGTGTCAGCCAGATGTGTGATCAAAGAACCAAGGTAATATTCAGGTCAAATGGATGTCTTGTTTGTGATCTTGATACAGGTAAAACAGTGATCAAAGGCAAAAGAACTCCAAATAATCTGTACATATTTGAAGAAGAACAACAACAATGCTATTTGAGCAAGGATGATGAGCAATGGTTATGGCATCGAAGGTTGGGGCATCTAAGCTTTTCACAAATAAGGAAAGCATGCAAATATCAGGCAGTTCGCGATCTTCCAGATATCAAAATTCTAGACAACACCATATGCAAATCATGTCAGTTTGGAAAACAAACCAGAACTGACTTTCCAGAGAAGGAAGGATCAGCTAGCATGCCTCTTGAGCTAGTACATACAGATACATGCGGTCCTTTTAGGAAAAGAACACCTCGAGGAGAAGAATACTTGATATTATTCATTGACGATTTATCCAGGTTTGTCTGGTTAGGACTTATGAAGCACAAAGATGAAGCATTCGAAAAATTCAAATCCTTCAAAGCCTTGGTTGAAAATGAATCAGGTCACAAAATTAAGTGCCTCAGATCCGACAGAGGTGGGGAGTTTACCTCAAATGAATTTTTCAATTTTTGTAAAGAACATGGGATAAGAAGAGAATTCTCTACAGCTAGAACTCCTCAGCAAAATGGAGTGGTGGAAAGAATGAACAGAACAGTCCAACAAATGGCTCGTGCTATGCTTGATGAGTCAGGAACTCCTGCAACTTTCTGGGG
>APFE030519970.1:79320-114278 GCA_000404065.3 Pinus taeda
AGTTTCTCCTTTTTGTTTGCCTTGCTGATAACAGATTCTAGCTTTGCGGATTACTTCATCCATCGATTTTGGATTATCGAATTCAATTCTTTCCCGCATGTACGGGGGTAAACTGCTAACGAATCGTTGCACCTTCGCCTTTTCCTCCCTTATATATGGGACGTAGCGAAGTAATGAAGTAAAACGGGTAATGAACTCATCCATACTCTGCTGTCCTAATCGCAGATCATGAAATTCTCTGGCTTTCTCATCATAGAAGCGTTCAGTTAAATATCTCTCCTTGAAGAATTTTTGGAAATTGTCCCATGTTATGTTTTGCTCAGTAACCCCATTGACAATCTTCATTTCTTCCCACCATAAGGTAGCTTTTCCTTGCAACTGGAAGATAGCCAGTCGTGCTTTAAGATTATGATCGTATTCATAAAGTTGGAAATACTTGTTCATGTTTATTAACCATGCTTCAGCTGCTTCCTCATGTTCTCCGTCAAAATGTGGTGGCTTATCTTACGGAATTCCCCTTGTAATTCCATCCTCTGTCTTTTTTAGGTTTGCTGTTCGAATGCATTGTCTGAGCGTTCTTCCTGCCCTTCTGATCCTTCAGGGGGTATGTGATGATTCTGTTCCTCTGACATCCTTGGATGTTCCACACTAGGATTAGCGGGCAACTGATTTTGTCTATCGGACAAGCTCTTTAAAATCCTTTCCTGCTCTATTGTTATTCGAGCATTGTCTTCTTGCAACCGAGCCATCTCATTTATCAACTCCTGTACTGTTTCCAAAATGGCTTGGTTCGTACTTCTCGCTTCTTCTCCAAGTTGTACCCATAGTTCTGGGTTATTGTCCGTGCCGGTCATGCCCTGTCCCATTACAGGTCGTCGGGACGTGTTCTCTGCCCTCCTCATGCCTTTCGTTCTCAGAATCCACTCCTGTAAAAGAAAAGCAGTTCAAGAGTAATAACGTAATGATTGTCTATTAACTGAATTACTACAGGGTCCATTCATTAATGTCTTTCCCAGAGGCCACAGTGCTGTATCTGGGCTCTGATACCATATGTCACAACCCTCTATATCTAAGGTTTATATAATAAAAAAAAAATTATTTTATGCCCCTATTTCTTACCCAACATCGGGTTAAAGGCACATGATATCATGGTAATGTGACTTGTTATATAACATTGGTTTATTTAATACGTAACTATTATTATCATAGTTAATACCAGGGCTATATAAATGTTTAAGTTGGCGGTCCATAACATTATACCACCTTACGCTTCATGGTTGTATTAACAAATACCTGACACCTGGCATCCGGTTCAGTCATCCACTTGCGGTAGCTGGGGCATTTATGGTAACAGCGTGGCTACCACTCCCTCGGGATCATCATTGCAATGGACGATCGTGATCGCTCTCAATGATCGGACGGTGGAGAGCTTAAGGGTTTTGGCGGCATTGTATTTAGGGTTTACTTCCAGAAGTTTCGGGTCGTTTGTCATTGTTCTGTTCTCCGAGAGCGGCTCCTCGCTCTGGTGTCCGCCATAGCCCTTTCGATCTGGTCTCCGCCATTGTTAACCCTTACAGTTCTTGAACTACCGTTGGCGGCGAGCTCTGTTGATGTCTTCCCTCAGCGCGCCCATGGAGGGTAAGTAATCCTTTGCTGCGGTTTTACAGTAACCCTATTTCCTCTGCGTTTTCCTCTGCATTTTTATGAGTTGATAATCCGTTGTCTGTGGCTGGCAGGTACCGGTGCGTTGCGTGATAATGGCAGATACGCCGATGGTGCTGAGGTTTGCTCCACTTAGCTGGCCAGGTAAGTTCTCGATGCTCACGGTCTCCCGTCAATAGTTGTTGATGTTATTGTCGCCTTATACGGTTCTTTCCTGCCAGGTCTGTTGTTTAACCTGCTATTCGAGGGAGTATGACAGTTGTCTCCCTTCGCACTTGATTTTCTCCGGAATACGATGATTTGGTTACAGGCTCCTAGGGTTATAGGATGTCCTGAGTTCTAATATACGAGCCGAGTTATCCTCGAGCAACTCTGATAATGGTTTAATCATTCAGTCCTCGGTTGATTTGTTTGTAATGGTTTCATTCACTGTAATTACAGTTTGACATATTTTGTGGGTTCTTTGGATTATTCCCGACTTGGTCGGTATCGTACCATGATGGTTTCCTCTGTACTCATTACCCAGTAATATATGTGTTTATATGATTTAAATGACAGGGTTTGACCCTATATTTTTCGAACGTCAATGATAGTATTGTATATATCATTTGATTTCACCCGTATGGGCTTTTGTTACGATTATTACAGTCTTGCATTATTTGGCCGTCGGCCGGCTCATGATTTCATGTTATTATAGTTTGATTCGTGCTTAAAAATACTTGTTTTGATGATTCCTCTCTTTAAGTCAGTTCGTTATACCATGAATTTCGGTTTTTACGAACTTCTACTGTATAATGATTTGGGGTTTTGAGGAAAAAGGCCGGTTGACCGAGAAATGGTAATGCTATGTGCATTCTGTCGTTATCCATATGATTACTGTAAATGCATGATTCAATAATTACTGTAAATGCATGGTTCAATAATTACTCTAATTCATGGTTTGGATTTCCAGCTATTTAATTTAATTATCTTTTCTTTTGCTTGCTAATAACCCTCTGAATACTTACTACAGTAAATAGATTTCGGTCTTTAGACCTCGACATCTTGCTGTAGCTTGTCGCTACCAGGTGGTGTCCACCTGTGCATATTGCCGGACCGCAACCTATCTATTGTTGAGGTCATATGCTTGTACTATATCGTGGCTCTTTTCTTTACGCATTACTGAATGTTTTTCCTGAACGAGTTTAGCGAGACTATCGCTGTCAGGATATATCTATTAATGGTTAATAGTACCTATGCAAGTTCTATCATTTGATAATTCTTTGGTTTATACATAGTTATCTGTTGAATCCATCACTTACAGTCTTCCGCCTGATAATATGAGGGTTTCTGTTCAAGTTTACCCGACAGTTAACCGTTTTCAATTATTTTAATGCTCTGCCTCTAATACAGAGATGGGATATCGGCCTTATTGCTGTATATTAAATACTTTCAAATAAACTTGTTCTAACTGATTTTCTAAATCTTATTACTGTTCTTTTCATGAACCACAGTCTGCATGATTGTTTATCTAATTCTGCCTTTTATATACAATGTTGTACAGGATTAAATCTACACAGTCTTTAGTTATCTGCCTTTCTTGTTTATGTTTCACATTAGTATAAGGACAGAGTATATTGTACAGGTTCTGTTTAGACTTTCAGTTCCAGTTTCTCTCTTCCTTTTTGTTATGTATCTGATCTACAGAGTAATATAAATGACAGTAAATAAATTCAAATACTACCACACAGTGTAATTAAGATTAAATAATCATAAACAAACTATTAATACTGTCATCGATACCCATTCTTTGGGTTTTGTAGATTCGAAATACTTACCTGTATCTCTGTTGCTTCCTCCCGCCCTTCTATCACCTGTAGAAGGCTATTTGATGCTTGATATCCTCCCAGCCACGAGACCAGTCGTTTGTACTGCGTCTCTCCCCCAAGCGATCCCTTGCTGGCCACAGCCTCTGCAATAGGGAGCACAATTGTGCCTGTGCTATCTGGTCCTCACCAGGCGTAGCACTTTTCTCTCTTGCTCAGTGCCTTCTTTTCTTTTTATTTTTCTTGTTTGTTCTAAAAAACAACCCAGGTCTTTTCTCCTTTCCCCTTTTCTAAGGAGAAGAGAAAACAATTAGGGTTTCCCCCTAATGTACTGGCAACTGTTTTTTCCTTTCATTCTCATGCACAAAGAGAGAAATAACTTTCCACATGAAACTATCATGCACACATAATTGTGCATTTCATATTATTTAATTTTAAACATATAATATTTCCATCACTTCAAGAAAATAGTAATTTATGTTTTATCTTTAACCACAGAGTAAATAAGTAATTTATCTACGTAAAATATTTGGTCATTACATGTATACTTTTCGTTTGTAAATTTTCCATGTCATGGTTCAATAGTTCAAACAACCATATTTCTCCATTATCTTTGTCTAAGAAACCCCATCACATAACTCCATGAGTGACTCTACCTGTTATTAGGAATTACAAAAATAATATTTGTAGGGATGTCTTTCTGAGCAACAAGTAATGACTGAATTAGTAAGAGCCACTTCCCATGAGGTGTTGAATTTAATTGTTTATTATATTAGTTATGTAGCATGCTCTTACCAAAAAAATATTGACACTACAGCTTTTCCGAAACATCGTAAAGATCACAATAATAACTTGGCAGGAATGCAAAATACGGAAACACCTTGGAATTGAGCTTCTTATGTTGAAAGGTAATGTTTGTGAATGGACATTGGTCATTGTGGCTTCTTGAATCCTTGAAAACTAAAAAGTATCCAAAATCAATGTTTTGAAGATCCCTTGAATCCGTTGGTCCTTATCCTCTACTATTTTCATCTTTTGTGTAAGACTAAGTGCCCTATTCTTCCATAGTGCCATGATTGTCCTGTCTGACATATAAATCATAGTTTCTCACAAATGGGCCAAAAATATATTTCAAGTTTTGTTCAAATGTGAAACTAGCTTGTCTCAAATCCATTCACATATGAAGAGGCATTTTGCATTTCAAGTAGCATGAAAAGTCATTGACCAAAAGTTCCTTGCTTGGAATTCAAAATAGCTTCTGGAATGTTGAATTTGTCTTAGGTGAGTGTCGAGCAGTCTGCATAAAATTATTTCTCATTCTCGTGATGTCCAGACAAATAGAGCAATCCAGTGAGCTATACTGTGCCAAGAAAAATACAGACATCTACTTGAGATTTTAATGTCACATGATGAATACATTTTTTCCAACATCATTTTCCATATTTTCTATGTACTGAGTAACCACGTCAGGACCTTTTGTATTTGTCAAAAATATCGTAAGGTATAAATTTCATTAGCAAGCTTCTATGAGTCTTCCCTCAAGTGGAATCCACAAATCAGTCAATTACTTTGAAGTAAATTTCATAAAATTGATCTTGGCATACCCTAGAGATGTAGCCTCCGCAAAAGCCCCTTTAAAGTTGAAAACTTCTATATCCATCATAGATGGAGGCGTTCGTGTAGCATCATGTTCAAATAATTCTACATAATTAACGGGAGAATCGAATTCGACATGGAAAGAATGAATAGAAATATGGAGAAGCATAACTCCAATCACAAAAATAGTTGGACAATTTTATGAACAAAAACAAAACTTTATATATCTAAACTGTAGCAAGAGCATCCAGATATGAAATACATATGATTTAAAAGAAAAAAAATGCACTCCCATTTGTGACATAAAATATCATAGGTGCAGAGACATTCCATAATGCATTGAAAAACCTCAACCTTACATCCTGGGGAGGTGTCCCTTGTGTTCTAAACAAATAATCTACCTCTTTATCTAGTGGATATAACAAAGCAAAACACATTGATATGCATCACTATCCATACAAGAAGATTATGTAAACCATTTGTTTATCCTCAACACAAATCTGACCTAAGATTCTTCTATACAAAAAACTGCCTCTCCCTAGCTCTTTGTAAATCTTGATCTCAAAGTAGTCTCTTAAATCCTCAAAGCTAATATACTATTGTTTCACCATCTTGGTGAAGTCATTGTGAATGTGGATCCAAACGTATGGCTGGAAAGTCTCATTATAGTATATAGTATCAATGACATCACTTCATAAGTGAGCATATGATATGTATATGTTTATGCACTTGAAGGTATTTCCCTTATCTGCAAACCATGGGCCTCTCTGTCAAATTACTCACCATCATCTTTAGCCCCCTCGCTTATATTCACACACAAAATGTCATTGCATTAACATATATACCTCACCTTGTATGCACTTTTGGATGATGCGTACTCACCCAAAAACTGAAAAATCCCTGTACACTAGAGCCCAAATAGAGAAGACAACTACCTAATTGAACTGACTAGATAAAATGATTTAAGAACAGAAGAACATATTGATCGAAATGAATGGTTATTACTTTTTTAATATAGTATTTTCATAGAGGTGCTCAATCTAGAGAAATAGAGGAGTTGATAGGAGATGTCTATTTTTATAAAGCTTTGTTTAAGCAGATAGGCTTTGTCTATATTGGAATTCGGGTGCATGAATTTTAATTCATTAAAATATTACAAATTATGGATGATCTGTGGTCCAAGAGTTTGAAAAATAGTTTGACTTTCAAAGCTCCAATCATGTCTTGGCTTGATAAATTATTATGTCTACAAATGGAAAATAATTATTTATAGAGTTACAATGGTCTCGGATTTACAAATTCATATCATTACAAATAGCAAATATTTATTTTGAGAGTTACAATTATTTAACAGTTTAGATGTGCTTAAAAAATTCAATAATTTGAAAAATGCATAATAAGTGTCTTTTTCGTGGCTTCTTTCATCCATTGGAATGAATTTTGTTCTAATCCACTAGAATGGGATTTCAAGGATGTGTAAAGTATTGTCATTTCTAGATGCTAAAATGCTCCCTCACAATGTGGAAACTTACATAATCAAATCTTTTATGGTAAAATCATTGCCTAATTGTCAGGCTAGGCAGTAACTCCTCAAGGAAAAAATGATTCGTATGTTTATTCCTTCAGGGTGCCCTTATTATAGACGTGAGGAAGAGACTGTTTAGTTCATCTCCCGATGATTGTTCACATTACTTACTTATTTATTTACATTATGTTCACCCAATCCCGATGATTAGGTGTCAACATTCCCCCCCTTAATCTGAAGGGATGTTGGTGAGTCTAAGCATCATTCTGAATTGTTCAAGCTTTTCTCTTCCAAGCGCTTTGGTGAAGATGTCTGCAATTTTCTCATCAGTGGAACAATGATAGAGATGGATTGTTTTGGCCTCATCATGATGTCGAATCAGATGATATTTAGTATTGATGTGCTTCAATCGATCATGGAACTTTGGGTTCTTGGCCAACTTTATTGCACAGGTATTTTCAATCATGAGTGGAGTTGATTGTACTTGTTTTACCTGCAAATCTTCAAGAATTCTCCTGAGCCACACAATTTCTTTTGTTGCTTCAGCTGCTTCCACGTATTCTGCTTCTGTTGTGGAATCTGCTGGAACTAATTGTTTGCGTGATCTCTAGGAGACAACTCCTGATCCAGGACTCATAGCATATCTTGAAGTAGATACCCCAGTTTCTTTATCTCCATTGAAGTCTGAATCAGAGTATCCAATCAAGTTGAAGTCGTCCACCTGTGTATACTTGATTCCAAAGTCTAGAGTTCCCTTCAAGTACCTTAGAACTCTTTTTGCAGCAGACCAATGTCACTCACAAGGCTTTTACATAAACCTCGAGAGGATTCCAACAACAAACAAAATGTCTGGTCTCGTAGTAGTTAGGTAGTTGAGACTTGCTACAAGCTATCTATACTTTGTTGCATCCTCAAATTCTTTTCCTTCAATAGATGTTAGTTTTAAATTTTGTTCCATTGGAGTAGTAAGAGGATTGCACTTTGTCATGCCAAACCTATTCAACAGATCTCCAATGTATTTCTTTTCAGAAAGAAATATGGACTTCGAAAGTTGGGTTACTTAAATGCCAAGATAGTAATGAACATAGCCCAAATCAGACATTTCAAAACTTTTCCCCAGTTCCTTCTTTATGGATGCAATGTAGCTTTCATTGTTTCATGTCCTTTACCTGTTTGAATTTCTAGTTCCTGTCTTTCCAACCTCATCAGGATGAACACTTTCAAGTGTCTTTGTCAGCCACTTTGGGGGACCTTTTTCAGACAGTCCAGGCTGCTTTGTTGATTGAGTTGGGACTAAATCAAGATTGATTCTCCCAATTCTATCAATCACATCACTTAAAGCATCATCCATTGTTGGATTTTGATGCGGGGGAGAGTGTTCTTCAGAAGAAGATTCCGCATGTTGATCTAGTATAGGAATCCCCCCTTCAAGATGTGGAATCTGATTATCAAATTCTTGAAATGATTTTGCTTTTGCGAATCTATCGAAGCGATCAAGTTGCCGCTCAACAACATTGTCAGTTTTGGATGATTCAAGAAAAATTACATCTCTAGATACAACAAACTTCTTTTTTACTTCATCATAGAGACGATATGCTTTGGAGGTGTTTGAATACCCCAGAAAGATACATTTACGACTTCTAGCACCAAGTTTGTTTCTATTTACCTTTGGTATCAAGGCATAACAGGTGGAATAAAGACCCTGGGATGCTTTACCAAAGGAACATGTCCATACCACATTTCATATGGAGTCTTGTTTCTTATAGCATTAGATGGATATATATTCTTTATATATGCAACACATAGAACAACATCAGCCCAAAACATTATCTTTACATTTTTGAAGAAGAGCATGGATCATACCATATTTAATATTGTCCTATTCATTCTTTCAGCTACACCATTCTGTTGGGGATTATAAGGAAAAATTATTTGATGTTTGATCCCATGTTGGTGAAGATAGTTTTCAAATTCATTTGATGTGTATTATTTTCCATTATTAGTGCGAATAGACCCAATATGAGATTGTACGTCATTTTCAATCCATTTATGAAAATTCTTGAATGTTTGAAAAGCATTAGATTTGTTATTTAATAAATAAACCCAACACATTCTGGTGTAGTCATCAATAAATGTCATGATATATTTATTTCCATTTGCAGAAGGAACAAGCATTGGACCACATAAATATGAATGAATGATTTCAAGTTTTCTATGTGCTCTTGAATGTGAATCATGAAAATACTATTTGCTATGCTTTCCTAGAATGCAAGCATCACATTGCTTAAGTTTCCTAGGAATTGTAGGCAAACCAGCAACACCATTTTTCTTCAACAAGCGGAGGGTGTCATAGTTCAAATGTCCAAGTCTAGCATGCCATAATAAACTTGATGGAAGTGTGCCTTCTTCATATTGATAATTGTATGAGAAATGTTGTGCATGAGCAGAGGTACCTTGCAACTTGAGAAGCCTATCTTCTTATATTCCCCTCATGACAAGTGAGTGGTCAGATGCTTTTCTGACCTCAAGCTTGCCATCAAAAATATAAATGTTGTGATATTGCTAGCAGATTTTGACCAAGGACAACAAGTTTCTCTTCAGCTGTGGGAGATATAGAACATGACGCAGAAGAAAGTCTGGAAGGCCAAGCAATTTAAGCCTGATTGTGCCAAGTATTGATGGCTTGATTTTTGATTGGTCTGCAAAGTATACTGCTCCATCAACATTGTCAGTAAATTCTTCAAAAAAAATATTTTCTAGGATTCATGTGGCAAGTTGCTTCTGAATCAAGCAACCAATCATTTTTCCAAGAAGCAAGTGAAGCATTAAATAAATCTTCATTTACTCCAATACTACATTGTGCCACAACATAGTGAGTGGATTCATGTGCTTTATCTTTGTCCGCGTCATTAGTTTTACCTTTCTGTTGACTTCTTTGTTTCTCAATTTTGTCCCATGGTAACTTGCATGCAGAGGCATCATGTGATCCATTTATTTTGCAGTGTATGCAGTGCAGATCTGCCTTTTCTCCTTGAGAGTGTCTGCCCCCCCGCCTTTGAAATATCTTCCTCTTCCTCTTTGACCACCTCTTCCTTTGTAAGAATCTTGAGCAGGATTCTTTTCTTTATGAGAAATTCATATAGCCTCTTCAAAAGATTCAAGGGCTGTCTTCTTTCCAAAAGCTTTCTCTCTTTCAACAAATTTTTTCACAAGAGAATCAAAGGTAATATCTTTGAGATTTCCATTTGCTTGCAATAACTCAAGATAATTGGAGTAAGTAGGGTAAAGTGCCTTCAGAAAAGTGATAAGAGGAATATCCAATTCAACCTAAGTGGATTTGATATCATGCATTATAGATTTTACTTCAGATGCAAGAGCAAGAGGATCATTATTTTGTAATTCAAGAGCGAAGAGTTTAATCATGAGTTGAACAACTTCAAGTGCAGAATGTGAGCCATAGAGTTCTTTCAGCTTTTGTAAGGCTTCCAAAGCAGTTGAAAATGGAGAAATATGGGGACTCACCTCTTCATTTACAGATGCTACAATTAATGCATAAGCTTTGCTATTCTTATTTTCCCAAATGGTGAGCTCTTTGTCTGAGGTAGGTTGTTTTGGTTCTTTGTCTCCGTCTCCAATACACACTCCTTTCCACAACTCATTGGAAATGAGTGTGTGTTTTATCATCCTAGACCACTCAAGATAGTTCTCCTTTCCAGTGAGAACTATTCCCACAATGGATATGATTGAATGCATTGTAAAATCTATGTACAATGGAAAAAAAATTCGCTCTTCTATTGGTAAAACAATTTGCATTTGTTGTGTAAAAGAGAAAAAAATGCACTGTAGTAAAATATAGTTTTGATGTATATATGAGAGGCACTGTGACAGTGTATGATACGATAATATATGATAATGGTGGATTCTTCAAAACACATTAAATGAAAATTGATTATTATAAAACATTTCCCAAAGAAATATTCAGATTAGCTATGCACTATCAAAAAATCTCTTCCAAATCAGCGCCAGATCGATATGACATTAATCACATAAAATGTAGGTTTTTCCTCTTACATCACAAAAGGCCTAATTTGGTACATATTTCACCTCAAAATTCCATAGAGCGCTTTAAATCCGAATTCTTCTTGCACCTCTAAAACCTCATTTAAATCCTGAAAAATATACAAACGACATAAAACATACTACATCCAAAATCCCCCAACTATAACGGATTTAGGTGCTATAACAGATTTAGATGAAATATAGGTGGTATGGTTGTTGCAGGTGTTATTTCAACTAGAGGAACGGGGATACCAGAATTCAATGGAGAGGCCGAGGTGTATTCCAATAGGCATCATTCAATATATGTTGCGTTCAATGTAATACATAAGACTGTGTATTAAGGTAGCGTAAATACAAGAAATGATACCAGCGTTCTGGTGGCTATGGTGTTGAAGATACAACCCCTATCAAAGAGTTGAGTAACATAATCTGGAGTGATCAGGCAAGGCTCATGTAGTGGAATATCTAGGAGGATATTGACCTGAGTCAAGAAAATTTACGAGCATATTGACCTAAGTCAAGAAAATTTACGAGGATATTGACCTGAGTCAAGAAACATAGAGACAATGAGCTGAAGAGAAAACTGAAGAGCAAGAATACTAATGGTGTCACATATTTGATAGGCACTAGTAGTTCATTGTGGTAGCCACCAAAAACTTCAAGTTCCTTGAAACTGTAGGTGTTGCTGATGACTGCGCCTAGTTCTGCAATGAGGACGATGGAAATGATAGAGGGAGTTCACTTAAAAAACGCATATGACAGAGGGCACAGTCTAGATAGAGGAATGCATATATGACACTACCTAGAGCAGGCTTCAGGAAACCAGGCAGAATATAGGCAGAAAATTGACACTCAGACACTAGAAGTTACATAAAGACTAATTTCGAGAGCTCGCTCTAATACCATGTCAAACCAGACAGTAACTCCTCAAAACAAATCAATTCTTATATTATTCCTTCAGGTTGGTATTTATTATATACATGAGGGAGAGACTGTTCACTTCATCTCCTGATGACTGTTCATATTTCCTATTATTTATTTACATTAATTTCATTCACCCAATCCTGATGGTTAGGTGTCAACATGACTCTTTTACAATTTTACAATGATGACTCTTTTACAAATGACACTTTTATAATGATAACTCATTTACAACTTTACAATAATGACTCTTGGCCTTAACAATGCTTCACAATATCTGAATGGTTGTCATGTCTTCAAGAATGTCCTGATGCATTTCTTCCTTTGATTTGATACTTCTTCTCTTGAATTCTTGCATGATGTTGTACTTGAATCTTCTTCAACCTGCATGCAAAAATTTCCCAATGAAACCAATCCCCAAAAAAAACAAAATACCTTTCAACTTATCTCTTCCTGCAAAATACATGTAAGTGCATAATAATGAATAAATACAAACTCAAAATTACAATGCATACCTAAAGTGTGCTTGTCGTTTGTTTTTGTTGACTTGATGCAGTAGTAAAAAAATACTCCCACTTTTGATATATGCTTGGACTCTATGCAAGACTATATCCAAAACTGAAGATATATACAATAAAAACTGATGACAAACCCTAGACTTGTGATGGACCAGGTTCTAAGTACAACAACAAAGATCATTCTATTAGCTATTACAAGACAAGTAACATGAACTTACAACATCATACAAATTTAGCTAGCTGGGTGTAGTATCAAGAGTATGTAGCATAAAATGTGTAGTATCAAGAATAGGACATCCGAAATAATAATTGTGACATATAGAGACATAGAGATATAACTGAGACACTGTATATACTTACATTATCCTGAAAAAACATATGTTAGAGATGATACTCAAAATTCAAATGTAAACAATAATCATACATACCTTGTTGGAGGAGACTTACCCTTGACTATTGATGTGTGGTCCTTACTTTAGTGATTCTTGAATGCACGCTTTTTCTTGCCTTCTTAGAGATTGATATTGAATATGTTGTATCTATGTAATTTTGGATCTCCAAGGTATGAAGTTTCATCTTGTGCTAGCCCTATGAGTTCTCTTTCAAACCCCATGGATCTGATCACGATTGGATACTTCAAGAAAGAGTTAGGCACAATCTCCCACGATGACCTAATTATAGCCACATTCAGTAGAGGGAAATTTTATGAAGTGCCACATGTCACTGTTCTGACCTTCGGCCCTAGACAATATACCCAACAAACTACAGTCTATCTTATTTCTATTTCTATTTACGAAATTGGGATCCAATGCTTAGAGAGAAATTTACGATGATGTTTCCAACATCACCTGTTTGACATGGAATTCAGGAGCTTGCAAAAACCCCAACTTCGTAAGATCATATCTCTGAAAATGTAGCAAAAAAAGATTTGAAATTTGATAATGAGGTTCATCACGCTTGCAGCTCAAATGTGTTTTAATTTAATCCTCCGAAGCTTCACATAACAAACGTGATAGAGAAAATTCCACGATGAACTATTTTAAGCCACAAAATCCCTACTGGAGGAGGATATGAGGGTAACTATTTATATTAATGTCTTGAGTTCAGAGGGTCCTTAACAAGTGAATGTTAGAGGGATTTTAGGAAAAAAAACACAGTATTAATTATTTACTATTCAATGACCACAACCAATTATAAATTCCATGCCACAACCCCATAGGGTTTTAGCCTACTAACTGGGGTTACTAACTTCAAACATGAATATCTCTCAAACCGTGAAGAATTATGTGGCGTGTCATATATCAGTGGAAACATATCAACAAGTAGAACCCATATAGAAGATCCTTAACTGAGAATAGAGTAATGTTTTCTAGTCAAAATTCCCATGCAAGTTCTGGGTAGCCCTTGGTGCTACTTGGGTTGACATCAATGACAACCATTGATCAATAGGAAGTAGTGATGACCTAGACCAACACCAACCAATGACCAAATTTTTATTTGAATACTAACTTGAAAATATAAAAATTGTACCGAAGACTCTAACAAAAAGTTTGAAAGAGAATATTTGATCATTGGTGACTGGCAAGACTGACAGATACTAACAACTGCAACTCGTTCTGCAACTTCTATCCTCTAATTTTGGTCTTGCAGGTTCTATAGAAACCTTAATTTTCCTTCCTCTTGAGACTTTCCTAGAGCAATATAGTGTATGCCAAGTTGAACAAGGTCAAGGTGGGGTATTCTTCCTTCTAGCTACAATATACTGCACTTCATTCTCATGCAACTTGGACCTGCAACTTCAACCTTTTTTTGTAGCATCGGAGACCATATATTTTTGCACATGTGAGAGAGGTAGGTGGCCCAAAACAATGATTTTCGTCCTTATGTCATTCTCCTAGACTTTCACTCTTCTTATTCCTACTTCCAGATACAGATCAAATACTTTCTTGAGAGATAAAACATCATGAGTAAGTTAGTATCAAATGAGGTCACACTGCTTCTTTATATAGCTTTTCCAAAGGGTCAATTTCCCTCCTTTAGGTGGACTTGTAATTTTTAGGGCCAGCTTGTACTTTTGGAATTTCTCGAACTTTCTAGATTCAAAAATAATTATTTTTACAATTACATTTTTCCTGAAAGGGTCTTCTAATCATGATTTTGTCTCCTTTGACTCATGAAAATAAATCCTAAAACCTAGAAAACCTTAGAAGCATGAAGAACATGTTGAGATTAAAGTAGAAACTATTCAAAACGAAATCTAGATTAGGATTTTGTTCGTGGTTTATAGGATTTAGTTTAACTTCCCTAAATGTGTGTTTGTTATATATATTCTGCTTGTAATTTATGAAGGGGAGAGAATGTACTGCAAAGGTAGTCTTACAAGTGGTGTTTCACACATGTAAGCTACTCATTTGTTTAATAAATTTGATTCTTCGAATATTTGACATGGTGTCAGAGCTATAGGGTTGAAGAAGCCTGTACCCTGAGTGGAGTGAGGCCGATGCGTTTGAGGTGAAATCATGAAATTTTCTAAAGTGACAGTCGCGTTGATTTCACCTCTACACTTACACATTTTTTATTGGGCAACACAACACGAGTATGCATCAAATAATTGCATCGACTACGGAGGCCGAGGAAGAGGTGTGCTACTGCTACTTGGAAATGCTGACAATGATGAGAGGATGCCGCGATTTTACTTTTCAGCTATCAACATAGCCACTATTTACGATAGAGTTTAGCAGAGAAAAAGATGGAGGCCATGGTTGAGGAGGTCGTGGTAACATCCACTGTGAAATTTGCTTGCATTTGATTGATAATCGCTACGTGGATTGGCATGAATCATTGTGAAATTACTCACTGTGAGATCAACCCAAGGAGGAGATATTGAGGCCTAGTGGTTGATTCAGGCAACAAATATCGGAGGCCACAAAGGAGGCCATGGAGGAGTCTACAGTCACAAGGTCATTTTGATCACTGTGGGACTATTAGAGGTGCATGGGGGTTGCCACAGTGGAAGACTGTTGATCGTAGGTATGTTAAGGTTGCGAGGAGTTGGATAGTTATTCTACCTACCAAGCGTGTGAGTTGAATCAAGCTGGGACTGCCAAGGAACCATTGCACTGATGATTGAGGAGATGAGAAGCATTGATCACTGTGGAGGATTTGTAATTGATCAGGTCGTAGCCTAGGGGTGAGAGAGAGCATTGGCAGTGTGAAACATGCTAGAGACCAGCAATGAAGGTAGTGTTGGATCTAGTTCTCTCACTTCACACATTTTTTTAATGCAGTTCGACCTCAGATGGGTGCAAATAATATCTACATATGAATTGAACTTTTTAAAATTAAATCTTTTAAATTAAAAGTTTTCAATATAATTATTTATTTAAAACGGTTTTTTTATTTATGGAGGGGCTCTTTAATAGTTTAATTGAGGGGTGATTATTTTTAAAAAGGAATTAAAGTAACCTTTTTTTTAAGAAAACGAAAAAGTCGACGATTGAAAAAAGAAGAAGGGAGATCTGGGCTCTTTTTTTGTGTTTTGCATCTGGACTCAATTTTTGTTGTAGATCTGGTGTTTGGCATCGTTTTTTAAGATCCGAGGTTGTTTTTTCATTATTGGCATTGAATTTTTCTATTCATTCAATAGGAATAACCAATTAGGAGAAGCTTACCTCAATGAAAACAACAAGTTGGATGGATCCAATTACTTTGGTTGAAGATTCAAGCTGCAAACCCTGCTTGAGGGACACAATGCATGGATGATTGTGAACAATGATGACGTGAAGCCAAACCTCGTCCCAGGAGGAACAACAACAACAATCCAAGACTGGGACAAGTGGGAGACTAAGGTGAGAATGCTCCTGAAATTGTTAGTCAAAGATTGCATTATCCCCCATATCTGTGATTACAAGACTACACCAGAGATCTAGAAGACGCTCAAGGATCTCTATGAGGTCAAGAGCACCCATCGACTATTGTTCTTCAAGAGAAATATTCTCTCCATCAAGATGGAGGAGAATGAGATAGTTGTAGCCTTCATTTCATGGATCAAGGAGCTCAAGAAAAAAATGGATGATATCGATGAAGTTATGTTAGATACAGATCTGGTCATGATTACCATGAATGGTATGACTGATGATTATCAGATGTTCATCACTAGCTTGAATGCAAGAGAAAAAACCATCGTATTTGAAGAATTGATAGGAATCCTCATACAAGAGGAGGAAAGGCGACTGACTCATAAACCCCAGAGTTCAGATCTGGCCTTAATGGTGGAGAAGAAGCCCTTCAGAGGAAAGCAAAATGTAGCACAGAAGAGCAATGCAACCCCATAGAGAAAGATTCACTCACCTCAAGGTACATCTTTTAATAGAAATGACTATGCGACAAAATGTTTTTACTGTGGTTGAACTGACCATATAGCCAGATATTGTAAGAAAAGGAAGTTTGATGAAGGTCGGAAGAGACATAAGAAACATGAAGGTAATTTTGTTGATGAGGAACAGAGTCAGAACATCAGTCTATTCATATTTTATTATGCACTTTCAGCTAAGGAGGATGAAGGGAATACCTAGTTTTTCGACTCAGGTGCATCCATCCACATGACAGGGAATAGACAATGGTTTGAGGACTTCAAAGAGACCAGCAGTGGAGCAAACATCTATCTTGGCGATGATAGAGCATACCAAATCAAAGGTTATGGTAATATTCCTCTTTTTTTTCCTGATGGAAATATTAGACATATGGATAGTGTTATGTATGTACCCAAGATAAAAAAGAACTTAATCTCTATTTCTACTAGGATTGATCAGAATCTCAAGGTAGAGTTTTATAAATCATATTGTGTCATTAAAAGCCTATTGGATTCTATGAAGCCTATTGCATCAGGCATTCATGTGGGATGAATGTACAAGCTAAATGTCAAAAGCACACCACATTAGGCATTGGCATTATCTGCCATGACTACAGTGGACTTATGGCACTAGAGGTTTTGCCATGTTAACTTCAATGATTTGTTGCTTTTACAGAAAAAGGGTATGGTCAAAGGTCTTCTTTTTTTAAAATCTACTCATATTGATTGTGATGCATGTGGAATGGGAAAGTTGCACAGAGATGAATTTCCTATGAATCCTGATAGAAAGAAGAGAGATATACTCTAGCTGATACACACATATCTATGCGAGCCTATGCAGACAAGATCATTAGGCTGTGCATACTATTTTTTTACTATTTATTGATGAATATACTAGATTTTCTTGGGTGTATTTCCTCAGGAAGAAGAGCAACACTTTTGAATACTTCAAGGAGTTCATAAGTATGGTTGAAAAGCAGATAAGTAAATGCATAAAGATTCTCCTCTCGGATCAAGGGGGAGAGTACAAGAAAGCTAGTGTACTCAAATACTGCAAAGATAATGGGATACAAAAACAATTTACAGTACCCCACACTCCTCAACAAAACGGGGTTTGAGAGAGGAAAAATAGAACCCTTGTGGAGTGTGCTCACAGTATGTTAAAAGGTAAGAATCTTTCTAACGACTTTTGGGCTGAAGCAATTAATACTGTAGTATATCTAAAGAATAGGAGTCCAACAAGAAGTTTAGATTTCAAAACTCCTTTTGAAGCTTTATTTGGTTATAAGGATGCAATTAAGCATCTGATAGTTTTTGGTAGCAGAGCCTTTGCTCATATATAGAAAGAAACTTGACTCAAAGGCCATGAAATGTATTTTTTTTGGGTATTGTATAGAATTTAAGGCTTAAAAAAGGTATAATCCCTCTACTCATAAAGTGTTTGCGAGTAGAGATGTAGTGTTTTGTGAGCAGGTTAATGTTCGAAGCCATGAGAGTGCTAAGGAAGAATGGCACATACCCTTGTTGGTGGAAGAAGGAAGTGATGAATCGAGTGACAACAATGAGAAGTAGCAAATGCAACAGGAGGAAGGGAAAGAAGATGATGTAGCTGTCAAGTCAAGTCAAAAAGATGATGATCAGATAAGGTTTGAAGCTACCCCACCGCTCAGGAGATCAGGTAGGAAAGCTCAATTTCCAACAAGATATAAGGAAAATGCTTTTATAACTAGTATGATGAATGTTTTTGAACCCTCTAGTTATAAAGAAGCTAGTCAATATAGTGAATGGAGGGCTGCTATGGAAGAGGAGTATGAATGAATTCTCATAAACAAAGCTTGGGATTTAGTTAAACTACCTAATGAAAAACAACCCATAGGATGTAAATGGTTGTATAAGCCTAAATTTAAAGCAGATGGGAGCATAGATAAGTATAAAGCCAGGTTGGTTGCAAAGGGGTATTCAGAGCAAGAAGGCATAGATTATGATGAAACATTTGCCCCTGTAGCTAAATTAAACACAATCAGAATGATAATTGATTTAACTACCAAACACCATTGGATGATTCACCAACTAGATGTTAAATTTGTATTTTTAAATGGGGACTTAAAAGAAGAAGTCTACTTAGTGCAACCTGAGGGGTTTGTCAAACAGGTGGAAGAACATCTACTTTGTAGGTTGAAGAAAGTCTTGTATGGATTAAAGTAGGCACCCAAGTCATGGTATGGAAAAATTGATTCATTTTTCTTGCAGCATGATTATAAAAGAAGCAAAAATGACCCTAATCTTTATACCGTGTTTGATAAAGAGGGGAGGATTGTTTTGATTTCTTTATATGTAGATGATCTAATCATTCTAGGGAATACTGGTGATCTCATTAAAGAAATCAAAGAGCAGATGTCACAAGCTTTTGAGATGAAAGACCTTGGAGAGATACACTACTATTTGGGTTTGGAAGTCTGGAGGAACTCTAATGCAGGAGCATCATGGTTTCGAAAATGTGTACATTTAGTAGAATCCAGGTGGTCTTGTGTTTTCAAAAGAGTGGTTTTCCTAAGTATTTAATTCATGTAATTTTAGATATTTTGAGTGATTTAGGTGAGGCATTTAGAATAGGAGTTAATTAAATATTGTGAGGATATTTGTAAATGTTCTCGTGGGAGAACATGGGTGATGATGAGTAATTAGTATGGATTGAGATATTATAAATCTTAGAAAGTAGTTCATGATTTATGGAGGATCTCTAGGATTAGTTGAAAGTTAAGATCCTTAAGGGATAAAGAAGATATTTTAGAAACTAATTGAGGGCTCAGAAGATTCTTAATATTTAGTTGAGAATATTAAGGATCTGAACCAAAATTGGTTAACATAATCCTCTTGTGTATAATTTGTATGTCTCGAAGGCTTAAAAGAGAGAGTTAGAGAGAGAGTTAGAAGACAGGAAGGTTGGATTGTGAGCCCATGGGCATTGAAATGAGAAAGGGCCATTGATACAGACCATGTAAAGGCAGACCAGGCCAAAGCTACATTGTAATCAGCTTTTTATTTGTATCTATACATTTGTTTAATGAATGAGGAAATTGAATTCACTGTGACAATATGTGTCATTCCTTTTATGTGCTGAGTGATACGTAATTGTGAGTTTATGGTTTCTATGTGATAAACCATGATGAATGAATTCAAGTTGAATTTATGAAAGTCTTTCTGAGTGACAAAATACTTACCGTCTAGGTAGAATCCTTGTGATTCCAGTTTGGATTTAATAGATGTATATACAAGTCAAGTAAAGAAAACATTACACAATCTGGAAGAAGGGAAATAATACAAAGAGTATTATGTATTATAGTTCAAAGTGGTGTTAAAGAAATAGTGGATGGAGGGTTATTCGAGATCAGTGTGATTCCATGGGAAGGAGTTCAAAAGCTAAAAGCGGAGTCGATTCAAAGATCTGTATGCACTATCAAATGTTGGATAACCAAGTATAGTTGCAAGGCAGAGTAAAGAAATCAGAGAAGTCTCGACACACTATTTCTTAGCGGAGAAAGGAGTTGGAAGAGTTGAACTTGGTAACAAGTCAATCTGGAGGTGAGAAGGAAATTTAGTGGAAGCACCAAGTTTGGTGGAAAAGTGAAACAAGACAAAATGAAATGTGTAACTGTGGAGTTTAGGAGTCTATGGGTGTCTTGATCAGGGTTGAATCGCTGTACTAAATCCTAGCCATCGATATAAATTTCAACTGCTTACTTCACAGTCAATTGCGGGGGTTAAGTTTCTTGGTAACCCGTGTGTTAGTTGAGGGGCCGTAGACCGTTGGTCACTGCTGATGCTGATTGTTGGATAAATATCACATCGCATCATTCATGAGTGAATGAACCCTCGCTAAGATAAATTACAATATGCAATGTGTGATGATCGAGTGACTATCAACCATGGGATTGAATGGTAAGATCAACGGTGTAGAGTAAAGCGCCCTTGCAAAAAGGGAAAGTCAATGTGGGAAGTCAACATGGGACCTGTTATTGTCAGTGTCTTCACACTGCCATCAGTGATCAAAATTATTCTTTTTCATTTCATACTAGGATTCCCATTCTGATGAGTTACATTCCATTAGGTCATGGATCAACTAATGGTAGGGTACATTTTAGTTTTCTCCCTCATGACACATATCTGCTAACCTCTTTTCGTACTACTCAGTGAATAGTTCAGGTTTATTTTCAGCTCATTTCATCAAATAGGTTTTAGGTCTTAGAGTTTGAGTCTCATTAGGTATTAGGTCTTTACCACGATTAAATTTCAAGGACTATTGATTAATAATGGTTAGCAGACACATGAGGATGAAAATAATCATCAGAAATTTTTTGATCTCTTAATTTGTAAGCTTAATAAAATTTTCACCTCAAAATCAGTCTTGAGGTGAAACCAAAGCATTGGTATATTGTTTGTAAATTTCATGTTGTTAGCACTCAGGTTGTTCCCTTTGACTCCTAAGGGAATACAACCGAGGTAACCACAAACCAAGCTTTGGACTACAGGTCCTAGCCTACGAGCAGTCAGAGAAGGCTCTCTCTTTGGGATTTAGCTTTGTTTAAGGGATGATTTTAGGCTAGATATGATGCACATGGGTTTTGTTTGAGTTTGGTGGGATGGTTGATCTATTCAGGTAGATTTGGAATACAAAGTGTAAGAAGTTCAAACCATTGGGCGTGGAGTCAAGGATTAAGGGCTGTTGGGTGTGTTTCCTTTGGCAAAAGAGAGGAATACAGAGCAAGATAACTACACATGGAACAATCTTTAATGCTGGAGCAAGGATGAAATGGAGGTCAGGGGATGAGAGGCAATTAATGATCTCTCATTCAGCCAAAGAGGGAAGGTGAAGGAATAATATCTAGGAGCGATGAAGAATTCCTAGACAACATTAAAAAATGAGAGAAATAGCTTAAACATGATCAATTAAGTATGCATATTCATCACTAGTTCAGAAGAAAACATTAAGAAATCACATAAACTGAGCATAGAGTGCTGCTAAGAAATTTCTAAGCTATTCTTTCTTTCTGCAACTTGGATCATGACACATAGATGATACAGACACATATAAACTGAAAACAGAGGCGAAAAAAAAACTTATTGAGCCATGTAGAAGCATTAGAATTATGAAACAAGCTCTTTATGCCATCAAAACCACAACGAGCACTTCATAACAATGCATTCCAACAATCTTTGATTATAGAACTCTCAAAATCTACAGCGCAAGTCTCTAAAGAGAAATATCAACCAACCAACCCCTTAAAACAGTCCATAGGGTGGTTTATATATAAAAATATGTACAGACTGGCCCTTGAGAAGATCTCAAGGGAGAAAAATATCCCAAAATATCTATGAAAAAAGATTTAAAACAGATCTAAGGCAATAAGTGCTTCTAAGCATAATATCTACTGAAAAATAAATGCATGAAAGATCAATAAGAGCTGCGCAGGGGCAGCCGGCACTCAAAGCATGTGACTAAGGCTGCGCATGAGGCAGCAGCCTCACAAAATGATTATCCAAGGTTGTGCATTGGGCCCGCAGCCTCAAAAAAGGATGTAAAGTGTTCCTTGAGCCATGTGCTAGCCTCATGGCCATAACTACGCATGGGCTAAACAACGCCACTCCAAATGGGAGGCCAGATACAATGTTCTAGCAATAACTGAGCTTTCAAAACCTTTATCTCCGCCTTCAAGCGGTCGTGCTGCCTTAAGTGGCAAAAACTGTGAGTTGGTGGGCCTTTATGGCTCAAATAATGCTTTGCTAACTTTCTTGGGGCCTTTTGATTTCATCTGCTTTGGAAGATCTCCACTGATACACTCTGTCACTTCCCTAATAATCTTTGTCATTGAACTTAGCTCCTTTAATCTTCAAAACACCTTGAAGTGTTACATCACTCCTTTATGGCCGTTGTTTGGCCCTAAATACCTGCTGCGAGGCCCTCTGTCACTTAGGAGCTACTTATCGGCGCTTGGCCGATCAAACGATGCTTTAGCAAGAGCTCAAAAATTAGCTGAAGGGCATGCTTCAAAGGCATGCCGAGCGAAATCTCTGCATTTGGAAGTGTTTGGTCATAAAGCGATTCAAAAATAGTTGTGAAACCATGCTTTCCCTTGCAGCTGTGGTGGGCACGAGCGCCGCATGAAAACTTTGAAAAATTCCCTTTCCATCAAAACAAGCGAAAATACCCTTAAAACTGTAAAATTCATGAATTTTGGCACTTTAGTGATACTATTCACTTTATTAAATCGTGGCCGTTGGATCCGGCGCGGGCCGATCCAACAACTCATATTTCATCGGAACTTTGCAGATCGGCGGACATCGGGGTGGTGGCACTTGACTGTTGGAGCGATGTGATATTGTGTTATATGTGATCAACGCGTGATGCGATAATATATAATATATATCAAATATAATATATATCAAATGAAACATTTGCGATACAAAATATATATCGAATTGGTGGTAGGGCAGGGTGAATGTAATATGTGTTGGGCGCATTGCGAAACGTCGATCTGCTGATATGCGATCGGCGATAAACCTTTTGGCGCTGAACCCATCGCTTATGCAAATAATGCCAACACTTTAACTCTGCCCAACCTCCGACAGCGATATCGCGTCGGAGGGAGGGTCATGCATTCGGAGGAGTCTCTTTGATGTTTAAAACATATGTTTTCCCCCTACCGATAGCGATATCGCACCGGAGGGGGCCCAAATGAAACCAATTACCAATCGGACCACGATTTTTGGAAAAAAGGTAAGTTTTGTGAAGTCGGAGGGGTTTCCTTTAGAGTTTGGCATATATTATAAGGCATCGGAGGAGGTCCGATAACCCAAAAAAAGGAGGAATTTTCATGCATTTGATGGATTTTCATGCCTTGGAAGGAGTCCAAAGGCGCTTAAGAGGGATTTATGTGGTTTGAGAAGGGTTTTAAGGCCAAACAAGGGGTTTATGCCATGAGAAGGTGAAAATGAGTCAAAAAAGATGGTTTTTATACATATCGAGGGAAATTTATGCTTTGGCAAGGAGTCCAAGATGCATGAGAAGATGGTTTGAGGGGGTCAATGAGGGTTCTTACTAAGTTTCAGGAAAACTTAGCAATTCCCAAGCACACTTATGGTTATTTTTCAACCAGGGTGAGGGGATATGTATATAGGGGAGTTATTTAACATAGTTCTAGTAGGGGAAGGGGAGATAGATAGGGATTTTAGATAGTAATGTTAGTAGTTAACATGACAATGATAAGAAAAAGTGTTAAGTATGAGATATTAGGCTATTAAGGAGAAATGAGACTTGTAGAGGAACTATGGATATTTCTTGAGTAAAGAAGATCTTTACCAAGGCAAGTGATATGAAGAATGATGAATCTGAGAGGTATCAAGTAGTTCCTTCGCTGGCATCAAAAATGGGTTAACTCGTCAAAATTTGAATGTAGCAGTGGCACTTAGACTAGCACACTCTCATGGACACTTGTTTGGCCTCTGTAGAAAATATGGAACATTGCAGCATGCAAAGTATGACATATTTGGCATGTAACAATGTCGATCATGAAAGATGAATACCTGCTATGAGCAAGAGGCTAATAGTGGCTCCACTTGGGGATGGATTTTCCTTGCGAAAAGTCAAGAACAGTAGGTCAGACTGCCTTGATCTTCTATTGTTGCTGCAGACTAAAACACTTCTCTATGTTGATTGCTGAATGACTGGAACTTTGACATCTGAATACAGCACTGTCCTCAACTGAACTACTGTGAACTAAAGCACTGCGTACTTTCTTCTGTGTGCTTACTCTTATATACACCTTTGCTTGAGTACTGCCTTTAAAATAGTTTCAAAACATGGAACAAAACTGGAGCATTTCCCTTTGTCTTTTGGCTATCAAATGATTTGAAGTCTTGAGACCTGAACGCAGTTCCCTTTGCTAACTGCTTTATTGTATGTACATGGCAGCATACTTGAGGAGCTTAGGACCTTCTTGTTCGGGCTTTAACTGTAGAAAGTTGCTAAAAAACAAAAATCCTACCTACCTACCCTAACCAACACTTACTTTGATGTTAGGTAAAATGAAATAACCAATGCAACCACTTAAGTATTATAAGCATGAACGAGCTTTGCTGCTTGTGCTTGCTGATGAGAAAAAATGAGATCTTACAATCTGATATGGCTTTGTTAATCATTTAGAAGATCAGGAAATTGTTGATCTTCTTTGCTGAATCAAGAAACTGTACAAAAGGGTCCTGCAACATATATACATTATTTTTGGGCTGAATTAAAGAACTGTACAAAAGCTTGGGATCACTATCATGCCTTGGAAACTGGAAATCATCAACATTTTGATATTGAGGCACACAGCCTGCTAATGGAGAAGAGCACTTCTTTACTTCCTCATACAACCTACCAACAGATGAATCATATAAAACATGAACTGATATTTGCAATTTATTACAAATAGGCTCACATGGCCCTTGATTGTTTTGCACAGGCCGCTGCTCCTCTTCTTCTTTAAATAATTCAAATGTCTGAAAATGAAGAGGCAGGGGAGGAAAATGGATTATTTGATCATGAACAACTACTTCTGAGTCTTCCACAAACTGATATTCGATGGCTCTTTGGGGCTGCAAAACTAGAGGCAATACCTTTTGAACAATGATTTGATTATCCTCCAGAAGGTCAATATCAACACTTGCTGACACTTGCTTATTAATTGCATGATAGTTCTCCTTAATAACTTGAAAAGATTCAAAACAGAAAGGTAAAGTTCCTTCGCTGAAATCAAAATTTTCTGCGCTTTCCTCTTTTACTTCATCGCTGGAATAGGCACGCTGATCATTGATTGTAGGCTGTTGATCCTGAACTGTGCCTTCTGCCAAAATAGGCTCTGTCTCCTCTGCAAGGCTGATTTGGTCATTAGGCGCATAATCATCATCATACTCATCGTATTTGGACAGAGAGCCGAGAGAAGAGAAGCTGTTATAATCACATAGTATATCAGGAGGCTGCTCCTTCACATATGGCTCTACGAATATGTCATCTGATTTGTGGTATGTTTGTTCGTGAATGTCACTACTTTCCTCTTACACAACAGATGTGTTCTTGCGCTCTAAGCATTCAACTTCCTTTGTGATCAGCTGCATCATTTCCTCTGACTTTTGTAACAAACTATGAAGTCTTTCTTCTTGCTCCGCTTTGCGCCTCTCATCTCTCATCTTCAGATTTGCCTCCACAGCTATGTTTTGCATTTGTTTCAAAGTGGATGGGCATCTTTCTCTCAAACGAAACTCAATTTATTGATCAAATGCTCTAGGATAGTGTAATAGAGCTATATCAAGGGGAGGCTTAATATTCAATGGCATAGAAAGATAGACTTGATTGAATCGATCAGAAAATTGCTGAACAGATTCATTAGGGAACCTTTTTAACTGACCAAAATCATGAATGAGTGAGAGGAAATTAAGTTTGATCATCCATCTATCAAGGAAGAGTTTGGAAAACTGCTGAAGATTAGAGATGCTAGCCTTAAGCAATGCTTTAAACTAATTCCTAACTTCGCTTTGCAAAGAAAGGGCAAATAGCCTAATATTAACATCCTGATCTTCCACTTCAAATATATTAAGATAGTCTTCAAAAGCCTGGATATGCTTTTGAGCAGTAACCCCGTTCTCTCCATCAAATCATGGGAGATACTCAGGATGATTCTTGGGCAAAGGATTGAGCACGGGAGGCAAAATGAGAGGCTTATATCTATCAGGAACCTTACGAGGCACGAGATTATGTACAGGGATTGAATTATTTGGCTTGATATTTGTTTCCTCCTTGGCTGCTTGATGATATTCAACAGTGTTTAAAGGTTGTTGTTCTAATGTGCAAGGATGCTTTTCTATAACGTTTTCAAAAGGAAAATTACAAAAATCAAATCTAAAATTGCTTTTAAAATACAATAGACACAGCAAAATTATATGGAAGAGAAAGAAAATGACCTCATGGATAATAATCCAGGTCAAAAGCCTGATCTGCTCATATATCTCTTTTGGGTTCATTTCTCCAGCGGAGTCTTTATTATGAGGATTATGTGGAGTCGCCAGGTGGATAAATAAACTTTGAAGGGTCTGATCTCTATCCACCAACACAGATCTGAGCTAATATGTGAAATAGATATGAAGAAAGGGGAAGTTTCTTCAGGAAACAAAATATTTTTAGTTTTTTGAGATTTTTTTATTTTTTGGGATTTTTCAAGAGACTTTTTCTAGAGGCAAACTGATAAAAAATGGGGATTTACAGTGATGAACAAAAATGATTCAGGTCCCCAGTGGAGTCGCCATTATGTTAGCACTCAGGTTGTTCCCTTTGACTCCTAAGGGAATACAGCCGAGGTAACCACAAACCAAGCTTTGGATTGCAGGTCCTAGCCTACCAGTAGTCAGAGAAGGCTCTCTCTTTGGGATTTAGCTTTGTTTAAGGGATGATTTTAGGCTAGATATGATGCACATGGGTTTTGTTTGAGTTTGGTGGGATGGTTGATCTATTCAGGTAGAGTTGGCATACAAAGTGTAAGAAGTTCAAACCATTGGGCATGGGGTCAAGGATTAAGGGCTGCTGGGTGTGTTTTCTTTGGCAAAAGAGAGGAATACAAGGCAAGATAAATACACATGGAACAATCTTTAATGTTGGAGCAAGGATGAAATCGAGGTCAGGGGATGAGAGGAAATTAAGGATCTCTCATTCAGCCAAAGAGGGAAGGTGAATGAATAATATCTACCACCATTGAAGAATTCCTAGACAACATTCAGAAATGAGAGAAATAGCTTAAACATGATCAATTAAGTATACATATTCATCACTAGTTTAGAAGAAAACATTAAGAAATCACAGAAACGAAGCTTAGAGTGCTGCTAAGCAAGTTTTAAGCTATTCTTTCTTTTTGCAACTTGGATCATGACACATAGATGATACAGAAAAATATAAACTGAAAACAGAGGTGAAAAAAAAACTTATTGAGCCATGCAGAAGCGTTAGAATTCTGAAACAAGCTCTTTATGCCATCAAAACCACAACGACCAGTTCATAACAATGCATTCCAGCAATCTTTGATTATAGAACTCTCAAAATTTACAGCGCAAGTCTCTAAAGAGAAATATCAACCAACCAACCCCTTAAAACAGTCCAGAGGGTGGTTTATATATAAAAATATGTACAGACTAGCCCTTGAGCAGATATCAAGGGAGAAAAATATCCCAAAAATATCTATTAAAAAAGATCTAAAATAGATCTGAGGTAATAAGTGCTTCTAGTCCTAATATTTTCTGAAAAATAAATGCATGAAAGATCAATAAGAGTTGCGCTGGGGCAGCCGGCACTCAAAGCATGTGACTAAGGCTGCGCATGAGGCAGTAGCCTCACACAATGATTATCCAAGGTTGTGCAGTGGGCCCGTAGCCTCAAAAATGGATGTAAAGTGTTCCTTGAGCCATGCGTTGGCCTCATGGCCATAACTGCGCATGGGCTAAACAATGCCGCTCCAAATGGGAGGCCAGATACAATGTTGTGGGAATAACTGAGATTTCAAAACCTTTATCTGCACCTTCAAGTGGTCGTGCTGCCTTAAGTGGCAAAAACTGTGAGTTGGTGAACCTTTATGGCTCAAATAATGCTTTACTAACTTTGTTGGGGCCTTTTGATTTCATCTTCTTTGGAAGATCTCCACTGATACACTCTGTCGCTTCCCTAATACTCTTTTTCATTGAACTTGGCTCCTTTAATCTGCAGAATGCCTTGAAGTGTTACATCGCTCCTTTATGGCCGTTGTTTTGCCCTAAATACCTGCTGCGAGGCCCTCTGTCGCGTAGGAGCTACTTATCGGCGCTTGGGTGATCAAACGATGCTTTAGCAAAAACTCAAAAACCGGCTGAAGGGCGTGCTTCAAAGGCATGCTGAGCGAAATCTTTGCATTTGGAAGTGTTTGGTCATAAAGTGATTCAAAGAATAGCTGAGAAACCATGCTTTCCCTTGCATCTGTGGTGGGCGCGAGCGCCACATGAAAACTTTGAAAAATTCCCTTTCCATCAAAACAAGCGAAAATACCCTTAAAATTGTAAAATTCATGAACTATGGAGCTTTACCGATACTGTTCACTTTATTAAATCGTGGTCATTGGATCCGGTGCAGGGCGATCCAACAGCTCAGATTTCATCGGAACTTTGCAGATCGGCGAACATCGGGGTGGTGGCACTTGATTGTTGGAGCGATGTGATATTGTGTTATATGTGATCAATGCGCGATGCGATAATATATAATATATATCAAATATAATATATATGAAATGAAACATTTGCGATAAAAAATATGTATCGCATCGACGGTAGGGCGGGTAGAATGTAATATGTGTTGGGCGCATTACGAAACGCTGATCCGCCGATATGCGATCGACGATAAACCTTTTGGCATTGAACCCATCGCTTATGCAAATAATGGCAACACTTTAACTCTACCCGACCTCTGACAGCGATATCGCGTCGGAGTGAGGGTCATGCATTCGGAGGAGTCTATTTGATGTTTAAAACATATGTTTGCCCCCTCCTGATAGCGATATCGCACCGGAGGGGGCCTAAATGAAACCCATTACCAATCTGACCACGATTTTTGGAAAAAAGGTAAGTTTTGTGAAGTCGGAGGGGTTTCCTTTAGAGTTTGGCATAGATTATAAGGTATCAGAGGAGGTCCGATAGCCCAAAAAATGGAGGAATTTTCATGCATTTGAGGGATTTTCATGCCTTGGAAGGAGTCAAAAGGCGCTTAAGAGGGATTATACAGTTTGAGAAGGGTTTTAAGGCCAAACAAGGGGTTTATGCCTTGAGAAGGTGAAAATAAGTCGAAAAAGATGGTTTTTATACATATGGAGTGAAATTTATGCTTTGGGAAGGAGTCCAAGATGCATGAGAAGATGGTTTGAGGGGGTCAAGGAGGGTTCTTGCTAAGTTTCAGGAAAACTTAGCAATTCCCAAGCACACTTATGGTTATTTTTCAACTAGGGGGAGGGGATAAGTATATAGGGGAGTTATTTAACATAGTTCTAGTAGGGGAAGGGGAGATAGATAGGGAGTTTAGATAGTAAAGTTAGTAGTTAACATGACAATGATAAGAAAAAGCGCTAAGTATGAGATCTTAGGCTATTAAGGAGAAATGAGACTTGTAGAGGAAGTATGGACATTTCTTGAGTAAAGCAGATCTTTACCAAGGCAACTAATATGAAGAATGATGAATCTGAGAGGTATCAAGCAGTTCCTTCGCTGGCATCAAAAAATGGATTAACTCTTCAAAATTTTAGCGCAGCAGTGGCACTTAGACTAGCACACTCTCATGGAGACTTCTTTGGCCTCTGTAGTAAATATGGAACATTGCAGCATGCAAAGTATGACATATTTGGCATGTAACAATGTCGATCATGAAAGATGAATACAGGAGGCTAACACATGTAATTTTATTTTTTCTCATATGTAATTAATAGTTTCATGCTTCTCTTGGTCACCTGCTGATATTTGCAAGTACATGCCACTGCAAAAGTCAAAGAAATCAAGCATCAATTCACCTATTCAAGCAAAAGATCAAGCATCCAAAAAGATAGAGTATTTGAAAAGCAGATAGACATTACAAAGTGGGTTTTGAACATTAGAAATCAAAAGTTGGGAAGCTATATAAAGATCATCCCTCTCTTAAATCATTTCATTGTTTGAGTTGAAGTCCATTTGCTAAAAACACAATTTTGAAGTGTTATTGAGCAAAGGTGTGAATTCACTATGTTTTTGGAGAAGTTTTGACTGTCGCTATGCACTTGGGTGAGGCGCTACACACCTGACAGCTAAGTTACAAATTGTTCCAAATTGCCTCAATTCACCTCAAGACTTCCAAATCACCTCTTTGAAAGTAAGTAACAAAATTATTCTTGTTAGAAAGGGTTGTTGCATTAGTCTTTGGTGATTTTGTCTCTCAAGAACTCAAACCCTAGTTTTCACCAAACTATCTCATCAATTTAAAAGTTCACTCATTTATTGATTTCCTATCTCATCTTTTTGTTGTTCCCTAAACCCCATTCCCTCATATAAAATTCCCTAGACATCATTCCCTCATATATTTTCCCCAATTCCAAAACCCTACACTATTCCCAAAACCCTACTCACTCCCTAAATCCCATTCACATTCTTATTCAATCTCACCTATTTACCTATAAAATCTCTTCATACTCATCTTACATTCATTCACCCCATCTCATCATTCACCACAAGAGAATACAGCTATAAAACAATGGAGAAGGACAATGAATATGAGCTGTAAGAAGAAAACCTTGGTGACAGTTCCAAGGAGAGAGACACACAAGGAAGGAAGCCTCATAAAGGAAGAAAACATATCAAAGAGGATCCTACTAGTTTGAAGGAGCTGTAAGCCTACCCATTGGCCATTTCTTGTTTTAAACACCAGTCATGTTTTGATTTTTATGAAATGGTGCAAAGGGTTAAATTTCATCATGAATTAGCAAGGTTGTTTGTGACACATTTGGATAACAATGAGGTAAACCTTGCTGGAGCTACATTCACTTTGTCATTAGCTATTATTTCAGAGGCTATACGTATTCCAAATGTGGGTGAAAAGTAGAACAAAGGTCAGGAAATTGACAGGGAGTACTATGAGCCTTACATCAAGGCTAGATATCATGACAAACTCAAAAGAGTGTTCCCCTTTAAATTCTTGGAGGACATGTTTGCTCCATTGATGAAGATCATCATCAAGTACTTTACTAGTGAAGGTAGGTTCTCCTGACTGTATGCCTACCACATTAGATAGCTGATGCATTTCACTAGGGTGAGAATGATGAATATCCCCTACTTAATGTTCATAAATATTGAGAAGATGGCACTTATTGTAAAGAAGAAACCATATCCCCAGTATTTAACTAGCATTTACCACTACTCTTTGATTAAAATCATTGTTTTACATCAGCTGAACCTTCTTACTTGCCATGGGATACTTTCATTTCTCCTGAGATGTTCAAAGGCCCTCAAGTCTTTTCATCAGTGCCTCATGAAGAAGGTGGACCTTCAGGACATGAAAAGGTCCAAGAGAATGAAACTGTTGGAGTGCCAGTATTTGTGACATATGAGAGGGGCACTAGGAAAACTTTTGCAGCTGCTAGGTGAGTATTATCTCCACAAGGTGTGGAAGGGGTCTTGCCTTCATCTTCAGGCCACAGGGAAATTCTATCTCGACAAGGAGTTGAAGGAGCTTTGCCTTCTTCTTCAGATAAACAGGTACAGGTTGAGCAACACAACATGGGCAAAGGTAAAGGCAAGAAAAATATGCATGAGAAGGATCTTAATGATGGGCCAGAGAGATATTTTGATCTTGTTGGTCATGAGGAGACATAAGGAGTTGATGTCATTGACTTGGATACTCAAGATCCAAAGATTGTCAAATACATGATCATAAAAGAACAAGAGGCTAAGATACAAGCCTTGTATAACAACTTAGAGAGGGCTAAGTGGGTCATCAAATATCTAGAGCAAGAAAAACAAACAATTAAGCGACAAGCAAGTCCTCACGGAGTTACAAATGATCAAGGAGAATAGGCAAACGGCTAAGAAGGAAAAGGTCAAGTTGACATCAATTGAACAAGGGATTGAGAATGACCAGGAAACTTGGCTTGAGAGTGTCAATATACACCTTGAGGTGCTGATTGAGACAACCAACGGAGACAAGAAAATGCTTCCCCACATGGCCTACCACTACATGACCCGAAACAAAATATGCAACATAAGGATGAGGAAGCTTAAGGCTAGGTTGAGGAAGGCCTTAAGGAGAAAAAAGGAGCAAGACAAGTTAAAAATCTTGGCTGAAGCCTCACTAGCCCATGAAGGAAATTAATGATAGTGCCTTGTGCCAAATTTGGGCAAGTTTTGACAAATTTTGGTCATTTTCAATTTTTGAAATTGTAAACACAGAAAATCGCCCTAGGTGCGTAGCTCCACTGCCGCTATTCTTTTCACTGGAGGACTTTTTGAAGAAATGGATTACATATTTTGATTCATCATGATGATAAAATAAAAATTATAAAATCTCAGCGATTTTGGAGCAAAATTTGGTCACCAAAAGGTCAAAAAATCATCAAAAAATGATCTCTCTGCCTCTTTTTGGACACATAGAAGCAGCCTTCGGAGAGTTCACTTTTGAGGGGGCAAATAACATCCAAATGAAAAACTGCAAGATATTACAGAAACTAGACATGAGGACCTTTCCAATGAGCTATCTTGGGGTCAATTTGGCTAAAGCAAAGGCCTCCAAAGGTGGCTATGAAGAGGTGCTACGCACCTGACTAGTGGCACTACACATAGAGCCATTTTGCTTAAAAATCTAGTTTTCGCCTAGTTTCTCTACAAATTGATTTTTTCTCTCTTCATGGATGAATTTATGATTTTAAATGATGCTATGATATGTAAATGTAATTTTAAAATGACCTTAGAGGGTATATTCATCATTTTGACGTTGTTTGGGGGTCAATGAATCAGTTTCCATGCTTATTGAGGCAAGTTGTTCCACTGCCTATATTCTTGTTCCTTGTTTGTAAATGGTTGTAAAAATTCATTATCTCTTGAACTCTAACCCTTATGTCTAGCATAGGTGGTTTGATGTATATATTATGTATTTTTTCTGTGATTAGCAGAGGTTGGACTCTCTTGGATGCTTTGAGCTACATTGTATATCTTTACAGTAGTTTGGCAAGGAAATAAACCAGGATTTGTAGCTATTTTTGTGGGATACTTGTGGTAAAGTGTTTTTGCATATTTCTTCTTCTGTTATTATTTTTTCTCATGTTGCATGTGTGCCACAAACTTATTCATTCTTCTAACTAAATTAAATCAAGATAGATAGGTGGAATACATTGGTTACAATGCTCTGCCTTGGGAATCCATTTAGTTTTTTATGTTTTCTATTGTTTGAAGAGGACTCATGATATTTGCATGCCTCCTCAACTCCTCACCAATATTAGAACTACCATCTCACTCAATTTCAAGTGATAAAACACCTACCTACCTCGCCCCATAGAACACCCTGCATTCCTGACTTGATTTCCCGGACCCAAAGCTACCTCCTCCATTTGATCCAACAAAAACCCAAAAAAAATCAGTAAGAAAACCCTAGAGCTACTATACCTAGCCTAAAATCCATATTTGTAGTCATCTCGACTGAGATTGACAAGGAGAGAGCCCTTTCCTGACCTGGTAGGGCTAGGTACCAGGTTAAGCTTGGTTTGTGGTTATCATAGGATTACCTCCCTTCAGCTTGAGGTCAGTCTAGGCTCTAACAGGACCAATTGTTGTTCAATTGTTGTTCAATTTTTATTCAATTGTTGTTCAATTTTTGTTCAATTGTTGTTCAATTGCTAAGGGACCTGAGGAGTTTATGGATGTGGTTTTAAACCTATTTGAGGTTTGGTCGTATGCATTCAAGTGGGATTGACATTAGTTGGTGGATTATGTGTTATATCATTATTAGGTGATTGGTGGGGTTTTTTTTGTTTTGTTTAAACCCACAATGTAAAGGCTTCCAATTTGTATACGTGGGCCATAACCCACAGGTTGATGGTAAGGTGATTATGAAAATGAGGGAAATTGCCTTTAGGTGATTTCTCCTACGTCAAAGTAGTATCAGAGAAGGGAAATGTTTCCTGCGAGTAGAAAGAAGACTTTGCATGCAAAAGGAATAGGTAAATGTTTTTTGAATAACTCAGAGAGAAAATGAAATAGTGAAAGAAAACTCAGTGAAGGAGTAATTGTTGCTAACAGTTAGAGCTTCACCAAGATAAAGCTGGAATATTGAAAGAAAGAATCAAATTCCATATCTGATTGACAGCCGCTGAATGTTGAAAATTTGCACAGTGGAAGTATGAAGATCTGCTGAACAGATTTGTAGGAGTGGTGAGATCCTGAAGACAGGTGATGGTATACAAGTTTACCTAATGATTAGCAGAAATCGAATGAGTGAGAATTTAGAGCAGGATTACAATAGTTAAGCTGTAAGAGGGACTTTTGCAAGTTCTTGAAGAAGCAGAGTTTGAAGATACAGCTGAAGGCTGGATAAAAGAATAGTGCATTCAAAGTGCAGGTGGATGGTAGAACAAGATCATGCAGAGATCTTGAAGGTGAGATGATATGTTTTTATTTTAATTTGATTTGAAGATTGGAGAGTTTTTGGTTTTTATATTGTTGCACAGATAGTAGTATAAGAAGGTGAGAAGATTGCAGCAACCTAGAGCAAGGAGTGCTCAATTGGTTCCAGAGGAGAGAACCAGAGAAATGCTAACAGACTGAGCTCAGAGGAGAGAAGCTTAGTGAGGCATATGTGTAGGTTTTAACCCCGTACAAAAATTACTTGCATACGAGTTCTAAATCACATGAAAAATAAAAATGCGAGAGCATAACACATAAAACACATATACACAAAGATTTCCCACTGGATC
>APFE030519971.1:4685-70273 GCA_000404065.3 Pinus taeda
GGCCAGGTAGCCTCTAGATTCATCCTTCTTTTGGAAGGTGAGATATCTGGTGAATGCCCATACAGTCGATCTCTGTACAAGAAATATTGTGTTCTCACGAATCTTAGATCCGAGGCGGTTGAGTTGGTTGCTGGTGGAATTTGAATTTGCAGCAGTATTTTCTTGGTTACAACGCAGCAATGTATTTCAACGGATTGCGATTGGAGTATGCTCTTGAGGGAAGCTCAAACTATATTGCATGGAAGGACTACCACATGGATGAGTGTTACACTTACATTATTGATGCACTAACCATAGGGAGTTGGTATAATATTCATGGTTATGGGTGCTTACAAAACTAAGTTTTCATATACCTATGAAGTGAAAGGGAAGCAAGTACCCTTTCTTCAAGATAGGAGTAAGGTTGTAAGCTTTAAACCACCCAACAAAGAAAAATTTTGTTAAAGAATACATTTTACACATCCTGTGTCCATTAGTATGAACCGGTTTATAAACATAATGTTGGATTAATGTCATAGCACTTCTAGAAGTTGTTTTGATTCTGAGAAAACATGTTGTATGTTGTCGTCTGCTTCGAATTTTGCACAAGAAATAGTTGGTCCTTTAACAAGACTCGAGTGTGGCAACATGCACTGAAGAAGAGGTTATTAGCATTGCAAGCCCTCTTCTCAGATCAGTATGTCAATTTTAAATTTAGCAGAAACTGGCAATAAAACATATGATGTTCTAGAAGCTAAAAGATAGAAAACACAGGAATCTACAACTTCTTACCTCTATTATTGTCATGTTTAGCTTACCCCACCAGAATGGTATCAAAGTTAAGGTGAGGGAAAGGTATTAGAGCTAAGGTGAGGGCAAGCCCAAGTAAAGAAGAAAGAAATCACAAGAAGTTTTCTGACAACACTGACCTCCTTCCTCTTTAAAGATCAGTCATCATGAAGCACTGAAACTCCTTCTGCAAAATTCTAGGTTGGATATCCCAGAAAGAAAATGAGATCAAGGCCCCCTCAATCAAGCATCTCTAGGATAGAGCTCTTCGTCAAATTGTTGGTCAAATGATCTATATCTAAGGCCTTTTGTCATGACTACAGCCAAGAAGCTTCGGTTCCTTTAGGGTCAAATATTCTATTATGAAATCAACCTTGAATTGAATTTGGTTTGGAGATAGTGTCTCACTCGAAATTCCTTCTCTGTTGCAGGTTTATATAAAATCATATCTGAAGCTATAAATTTCCTAGCATCTAAGCTCATATATATAATATTATTCTTGAGCTCATTGACATGCCTTCGGCCTTGTATTAGGGCTTTGTTTGTCCCACAGAGAAGTATAAAAGGCTACAAAAGGTGAAGTATCCTTGGCCCTTGGACATCAATCAAGAGGGTTTGAAAAATAGTGTTCATGATTTTCCATTGGGTAGATGCTTATTGAAGGTAAAGGATCAACCTTTGTGCGTCTCTGAGATTCTGGTATCAAAGGAAAGGGGGTTCATGACAAATAAAGATCATTTCAAGGATCTTGAAATCTGAAACACAATGTTCTAAAATCTCATTTAAATAGGTATGACTGTTATTGGTTTCTAAGCCAAATGCATCTCAACATTTCTTCTCATATCAACTCATTGAGGCAATCAGGAGACACACGTGGGTTTAGCCTGGAGCCATAACGTTTTATATGATTTTTACATCTTAGGTTTAAAAAAATATTTATATACTCTAATTAGTAATTTCTAGTACCCATGCTCGATGCATGCTGCACATTATTTTTCATAGCTACCAAATTTGCATTCCATCAGTTAAAGCTAGGATATAATTAGTCTTAGTCAAAGAAGTCTATTTTATTTGATGGATTCAAACTTAATTTAATTTACTATGGCTTTTCCTTTCCTTTAATTTACTCTGGTTTCAATAACCATCAAATCTTCCAAAGAAAGAAAATCGATAATAGAACTGGAGTTAGATAGAGACTTACCACTACGAGAAATGGATACAGTCGAAAGTTCCTTGCCAAGGCTTAGTGGGTCGATGGGCTCCATGAATGTTTTTTCCATCTTCCCCAAATTTATCAACGACCTTTTCCGCAGCAACCTCAGAGGGGTTTTTGTTGCATGTGCTAGGGAAAATGTATGATTCTGAAGGGGATATCCAACAACTGAAGCTTTTTCATCAGTTACTCGAGTCTAGAATTTCTGGAATAGGTTTATCAACCTCTTTCACTGCCTTGGAGGAGAAGGTGACAACCTATAGAGAGAGAGGGGCATTTTTGGGTGACGGTGGAAAGGAAAAACGTTGTTTGAACCTTATGTGGGTCTGGAGTTCCATTAGCGAAATCAAAGTTCTGGACAAGTTCCAGTTAGGTGTCTCATTCCCTACACAAAACCCCAACAATCCCCTGCCTCTATCAAACTAAAAGGGAAAAATAGGATACTCGTAGCAAAACTTTGGTCTCCATTGCTGAAACCTCCTCCAGAATTCAAAAATTCATGGTTTGAACAAAATTGCTGAAACCTTCTCCAGAATTCAAAAATCCAAGGTATGAACAAAATTGCGTCGCCCATTATTCTTCTTCCATTCTTGAAAGCTCCTCGAGGGTTCTCCTTGAGGGTTTCAACAAAAATAGCATCGCCCACCTCGAAATTTTATTTGGTGAGTGGTACGTAGGAGACAAAATGTCTTAAATAAAGTTATTAAATTGCCATGGTATGTTTTCACAAGCTCTTATGAAAAAAATATATGTATCTTCTAATGCCTCTCAATGTCTTCCATGGGGAATTTTGATTATGATAAATTTAATAAATAAAACGAAATTTTAAGATGAATTCACCTAGTAGTGATTCAATGGAATGGAATCATTTTTAAATGCTTTGGAAAAACAATTTCATGATGTTTTCAGATATATTTTGTTTTCTAGACAGTTTCACCTTTTTCAAAGGGGGAAGAGGTGATAGTCTCTTGTAGTAGTGATTCAATAAATTGGAATCATTCTTAAATTTTTGGAAACCTTTTTCCATGATGTTTGTATACATTTACCCTTTTTCTAAAAGGTTTCACCACTTTCAAAGGGGCAAGAGGCGATAGTCTCTTGTTGCTCTTTCACAAAAGGTGTCATGTCACTCCTTGTTAAAGGGACTAGAGTGACACGCTTCAAAATGTCACATTCTTCCATGGTTTGAGTCCAGATTTTAAGCTAGTGAGGTGGAAGGGTCTCAAGCTTGTTTAGTTGTACAGTTAAAAATGAACATTTCACTGTCATTCTCATCTTCAAATAAAAGCTCATGGAAGAGCTCAGTCTTCTCTTTTTCTCAATCTCATAAA
Source organism: Pinus taeda (assembly GCA_000404065.3). Lineage (NCBI taxonomy): Eukaryota > Viridiplantae > Streptophyta > Pinopsida > Pinales > Pinaceae > Pinus > Pinus taeda. The sequence goes on from APFE030519971.1 coordinate 7,998, forward strand.
TAGTTTACATATGGAAGAGGGTATATCTTGGCTACAAACATGGGCTATAAATTTTGGGGCATCATGGGACAACAATAAAAAGGTCTGTTGACAAATGTAGATCCTCCCAATCTCCCCACCAGTAATAGGCCTCAGTGAAAAATGGCTACATGAATCTTCAAAGGAAATTTAGGATGAATTTTGTGCTCGCAAGCTGAAGTTTCATGAACAAGAGACGGGAAAGGATATTGTTGGGACATTTAAGAAGCATTTAAAGAAATATACGTAAGCTCAGAAACCCCAAGGAGAAACCCAAGATAAACATATGAGCTCTAACCCTCGTTCTGAGTCATCCAATGCTACTTCTTCACAGAAAGTCTATTATTGGTGTTGGTGGATAAAGAAAAAAAGGAGATGTTTGCTAATGATAGGGAAGGGAGAGTGAAGATTAGATAGATGAGATCGACGTTTCCCCCAGACAACACCATTTCCCCTATCCCCCAAAGTCTATTTCCTCTTTTTAATGAAAGGCATATTACATTAAATATATAAATAATTATAAGCCGTGCATTTTGATGCCCTTGTACATTCTTATTGATTAATGAAAAATCTTCGACTTACAAAAAAAAAACACGCCATACTCACACACAATGCAATAAGCAAGCCCCCATCGATGTTATGCACTACTTTAAATGGTTTTAATAGCCTTGGATGCCTCTAACAATCATAGTTGAATGTATATGATGTTAACTAATTTAACCAACAAAACATGCCTTCGGCAATGGTAACTAGACTTACACTCCATTTACTTCATTAAACAATCAAGTGAGGCTTTAATAATTGTAACCAAACATACAAGTGATTGAACAAGTTAACCAACCTAACACAACTTTAATAGTGATAACCAAAATGTACATGTTACCAATCAATTGACCATTGTGTCATGCCTCTAACATGTGCAATTGAACATAAATGTTGTTGATGGGGTTGACCTATCTAACATATCTCCCACAGTTGTAGTCAAATATGCATGTTGATTCGGCTAATCTCCTAGATAATGTTAATCAAAAATACATATTAATATCCAACCTAACATGTCACTAATAGTGAAAATGGAATGTGCATGTCAATGGCTAAGCTAATTGACCTTATATGTTTTTCATTGAGATGATTAACACATAGCTCACTAAGCTAACCAAGTTGACAAACCATTGGTTTTGTCATTGAAATAACATGCCTTTAATAGACACAACTAAATGTACATGATGTTACACCAGTAAACCATCATGACATGCCTTTAACAGTAGTAACAAAGTGTGCAAGTTCTGGATTGGGAAAACCAAACTAATATACCTATGACAATCATAATTGGCCATACATGCTTGTTGTGATCAACCTTTCAAGTTTTCCCTTGCTTCTATACAAAATTAAGCATTCCATGCAACTCTCAAACTTTGATACACATACAAATTAATTTTGTATTTACATGTTCGATTTGTGTTAAAGCGTTTCCTCTTTAAAGGTCACAGGATTCGATCCAATGGAAATTAAGGTATGTACACATCCATAGATTAAATAGTTAAAGCATTGAATGGAGGGCATCCCTTGTCTCACAAACAAGGGGGTATCATATGTCAACTTGGCAGCTACCTGCATTATAACTTAATATTAAATAATATTCTTATTTTTTCAATTAATATGAATGCTTCTAATATTTAATATATTGTTAAGGATATTACCCCTTGACTCATTACTGAACTATTTAATATTGGATGAGAGAGTTGTAAGGCTGAAATTTTGGCTACCACGGGTTACGTTTGGTGTTTGTATTATGTTAATGCAAAATTAGATTTCACACCTCTCCAGGAATCAATCAAAATCATTTACACATACTAATCAAAGGCATTCAATAGATGGTTAAAGAAGTGGTTGGTAGGAGTTCGTTGTCATATCTATCCAAGGGTTTGCAAACTAGAGAAATAAGGGCATGTTTTTTATTTATGGGCTAACATTTGAAAGATTGCTACGAGGAGAGGAGTTGGTGGGAGTCCTTATTATGAAAAGGCCATGCACCTCTTCGTTTATTTCTTAAGGTAGGCTTGAAATAAGTGATTATATATATATATATATGATACATATAATATGAAAACCACTCACAACACAACAATATTGAACATTTGCATGAGACATAACTTAATTTATTTTCAATATATGTTTTCTTTAAAAAAGGCAAGATATGCTACCATGATGTAATACAATGATTCACCAACATTGGGCACCAAACAAATGACTTGGACCACAGATGTTATGTATGATGGCAATCATCCACTATAAGCTATGATTATTAGCCACTCTGACACCCCTCATTTATGGTCACTCATTGAACATGCTCATGAAATTTGAGGTCATTGGATATGGTTAACATGCTTTGGTTAAAGAGTTGCATCCTCCAACTTGTCCTTTTTAGGAAATTACACTTTTCAAGGGCAAGCAAGTAATAATCCATGGTCAATCACATGGACAGATAGTGCAGGCCTTTGGGAACAATCTTTGTTTCCAGCTGACTTAAAAATGTACTTTGATTTTTCAAGGTCCTTACTTGCTCATCTTTAGACTGAAGCATGGCTCACGACTTCTTTGTTACTGTCACACATTCATAAAATTGTTCTCTAGCCTTGGATAGGACATGACCCATAGCCTTGATCTTCTCAAGTGAACTGAAACATTCATATCAATTATCGGCCATGAAAAAGAGAATGAAAAGCAAAAAGATTGACACACAAACTGCAACTTTAAAAGAAACAAAGGATATGAACACCAAATGCAAATGGAAGCACTTACTACTCTTGATTTAGCAGTAGCCAATGCAAAAACTATCAGCTTTGAGGTAGATCAGAATCTGCATTAGCCTCACCCAATGTACGCTGACATTCTTTAATACAAAGTATCAATTCATGGTATAAATCAAGATTATTCCTAGCCTGGGAAATGCTTCAATACACCCTAGCCATGATCAGTTGGTATCGCATCAATCTAACAGTCGAGTAAGAATTCTTGTTCTCATTATCCCACCTCCAAATGTTGTATTTTCCCAAGACAGTAGAATCTACCTCCTTGGAACGTTTAATTGCTATGTTTTCAAGCTCAACTCATTTTTCTTCGTCCTGTTGAATCAGCTATATTGACCTTTCCTCCCTCCTCTTATGTCTCAATTGCTATAAGCATTAAAATAATATAAATTAAAGTATACTATGTTAAAATCTAAGAAATAAATATTTTTTTCTATTGGAGAAGTAACATTCAAAAAGGATTTTGGAAATAATATAACAATTCACTTTTCCATGAGAACAAAAAGTAGTGATCTAGTGCAGCAAAGGATTCGACCCTCCGCAAAACTTTTGTTGGACTTTCTTCAAGCTGCAAATGGTCTGCATTACAACAACCATTGTCCTGGGAGTTTGACTAGACATTACCTTGTAGTAGGCTACCAACATCATAGATCAGTTAACCAGGGGAAATCAAAACTTACCATCAAGAGAATTCTCTTTGACGTCTTGATGTTCACTTCCTATGTCATCCTCTTGAAACCTCATAAGAAGTTCTTTGTCATTGGAAGTTTTTTTTTGCACCTCATCATTCATTTTAGCCCCCTCAGGATTTTTCTTACCTTCTTCATTGAAGATCACACCATCTTGTTCTGAATGTAACTTTTCTGAGTTGTCTCCAAAAGTCATTTTCCTCTACTTGATGTACACCATTAGAAATAGAGAAGCACCCCTGCCAATGTCAGTTTTCACTTCCTACTTAATACAACCCTACTCAACTACATAGATCATCATCACATAGGTTTCCTTACATGTTCAATAGAGAAAATAACCAAAATATTCACCAATCGTACCTTAGAGTTAGTAATATCCCTTTGGTTTACTTCGAAGGGCTTTTCTAATACCCATGAGAAAGATAAATCATTTCGTCCAACAATATTTAAGTTTAGAGTTCCCGAGTCCTCTATGTTAGCTTCTATGAAATCAATCACCTAGCCAGTAAATAAATTTTATTTTCAATTCTCTGCTCAATAGGGGAGAGATCAAATTTAAGATATCCAAATGCAGCAGGTTTCTTATACTTGCCTCCTTTGGGGAGAGAGAGTCAATGCTTTGTGTTAAACTCTGCTTTCTCCAGTCATCTGCTTGTTCCTGTGAACCCCATAGATAAATAGATAAGAGTGATTTTAAACATATGACAGAGCTCCAATGTCCTCAATAGTTCCTCTCCATTTCAATCCACTCAGGTTGATTAAATTTCAGTTTAGGGACACTATTTATTTTCTAGGATTAGACTAACGTAAGTGCAAGTGCATTGCCTAGATCCTGAAAAAGAACAAAATGGCCATAGAAAAATAGAATTGATTTTCAAGATGTGGAAAGAGAATACCATTCTAACGGATCCATCTCCTGAGAAGTTGTGCCCTGCTGTTTTAAATGACAAAAAATGCATAAAAGGTCAGGTAGAAAGACTTTATGGAGAAGAATATCTATAAAAATACTGAAACGCTAAAAAGGGGGTTGCTTTGCTATCATGCATATGCTAAGATCGAGATTTCATTACACATCAATAATAAAATGGTGTGTATAATATCTATCATTTGTTTTGGCCAATGTGCTCTGAACACTGTGGGAACAGTGTGAAAATGATATGTATAGCAGAAAGTAGCTAGTGAACAAGATTGTCGTTGTGAATTGGGTCTTGGTTGGGTGGATTAGAATTGGTTTTAGCTTGACTGATGAGAAGTGGATTTAGCTTTAAGGATGGAAAGTGGGTCTGGCTTAGATAATGAGTGGATGGGAAGAATGATTCTTACCCTTCCCACCCTGATTCAATTCCCACAGGATTCAATTCCCATGAGTAAGATGTTGAGCTAAACTCTTAACAAATATATTTTTATAATACCCATCCAGCTTATGTAGAATCCAACGCACACTTAGTACCATCCTACTCCGAATGAGGAGTGCCCAACAAATTCACTAAGCAGTTTCCCAGTGAATTTACCAGTCATATGCATTTCCCTTTGTTAAAAAATGGAAAGAGCATTGTTATTTCTTGCTATTGGTATGAATGGTTTCATTATCTTTGGAAATGGAAATTACCCTAGGGGCAATTGGTAAAACCTTTGCTCTTGCACGAGAGAGGTACAAACTTTGAGGATCTCCCCTTTGTAATACTACCATATTAAGAAAGGGCATGTTTGCCAATAAAGATAAATTAAACACTGACCCACCCCAAAAAAAGAGGCAGAAGAAACCTGACGAGGGAGGAGGGCAGGAAGAATCTTACCAGTGAGGAAGGAGGGCAGGAATAAGATTACCAACGAGGGACGAGGGAAGGAAGAAGCTTACCAGCTGCAGATGTAGATGCAGAGTGACGAAACCTAGCTGCCAAAAAAACCAATGGCATGACCACAAAGATAACAAGGAAGCCCACCACAACTATTCGATGATGAAAACCCCAACCTCCCCATCCTCCATTTCTACCACGCTGGTAGCCTTGCCACCCTCCATTCCACACACCTCCTCTTTTCATAGGCATCCTTAGCTCTCAACCATAACACCACTTTTCTCCTTCTCCTCCTCCTAAACAGATATCGAGAAATGCAACCCTTACTCAATCATAATCGTCTAAGTCAAACCCATATCATGGTTAGGAGAAATATATGAAGTTGGCAACAACCAAAAAAACCCTTAGATCTCATATATACTTCACAGCATTTGATAGAAAAATTTGCCAAATTTATTACGAAATGGATAGATCAACTGATTTCATGTAGTTTTGAGAAAGAAAGGGACACTGACATGGTAAAAACCTAGGCGAAAATGGGCATAGGGGCCAGAAGTAGACAGATTTGAGGATCTCTATCTCTGTTAGCCTTTTCGAGTAAGAAACCAAAAACATATAATTAAGCAAAACACATCATTCGGATTTAGATGCCAGCATAGATTTTATTAATAATGGGGATCCTCACAAGTCTGGCTAACTATTCATACACTACGACATAGGAAGAGGAAGAACACGTAGGAAGCGTTGGGTATATATGATGCCCCTCAACTTACTAATTTAACTGAGTAGGTACTGACTTGGCATGCCTTTCATTGAGGCATGTAAAAGTAAAGGGAATGCTAGGGGGGTAATTTGATGTAATGAAAGGGTGAATTATGGCTCCCTGAATGCACGTCATGAGACTGTGTTTAAGATTCATGATTCTGAAGCTACGAGAATACTAGAGTGTAAGAACAAGAGAGAAGCTAAACATATTGTGATCTAACATTTAAAATGGTGACTTGTTGATTGATTTCTCATTCAGAATGAAGAGAAAAAAATTGATGATTGGGGGAGAGAAATGATGAGTGTTCTATTGAGTAAAGGAAATACATCATTTGGAGGCCGTGGATAGATTTTAATGGTCTGGGATGCCAGTGTTAGTAAAACCTTACCTAATTTACTTGTGACTACCACATGGATGAGTGTTACACTTACATTAATGATGCACTAACCATAGGGAGTTGGTATAATATACCTATGAAGTGAAAGGGAAGCAAGTACCCTTTCTTCAAGATAGGAGTAAGGCTGTAAGCTTTAAACTAGATGACAAAGATTTTTTTTTTTAAAGAATACATTTAACACATCCTGTGTCCATTAGTATGAACCGGTTTATAAACATACAATTGGATTAATGTCATAGCACTTCTAGAAGTTGTTTTGATTCTTAAAAAACATGTTGTATGTTGTCGTTTGCTTCAAATTTTGCACAAGAAACAGTTGTTCCTTTAACAAGACTTAAGTGTGCCAACATGGACTGAAGAAGAGGTTATTAGCATTGAAAACCCTCTTCTCAGATCAATATGTCAATTTTAAATTTAGCAGAAATTGGCAATAAAACATATGATGTTATAGAAGCTAAAAGACAGACAACAAAGAAATCTACAACTTCTTACCTCTATTTTTGTCATGTTTAGCTTGCCCCACCAGAATGGTATCAAAGTTAAGGTGAGGGAAAGGTATCAGAGCTATGGTGAGGGCAAGCCCAATCAAGGAAGAAAGAAATCACAAGAATTTTTTTGATAACACTGACCTCCTTCCTCTTCAAAGATCAGTCATCATGAAGCAGTAAAACTCCTGCTGCAAAATTGTAGGTTGCAAATCCAAGAAAGGAAATGAGATCAAGGCCTCATCAATCGAGCATCTCTAGGATAGAGCTCTCTGTCAAATTATTGGAAAAATGATATATATCTAAGGCCTTTTGTCATGACTACAGCCAGGAAGCTTTGGTTGCTTTAGGGTCAAATCTTCTATTATGAAATCACCCTTGAATTGAATTTGGTTTGGAGATAGTGTCTCACTCATAATTCCTTCTCTGTTGCAGGTTTATATAAAATCATATCTAAAGCTATAAAGTTCCTAGCATCTAAGCTCCATGGAAAATTTTAGGGGCTAATGTTCGCCCAGTGGGCTAATTTTCCATGATTTTTCCAAAAAACGATTCGCCAATTTCCAATTTTTATAAAAGATGATTCGCCCAAATTTTAGAATATAAAATTATTTTACCTTAAAAATCGCCAACATTATATAGTGGCTATATGATAAATCATTATAAATTTGAATAATTTTACAAATATATCATTGAAAAAATTATAGTTTGCATATTAGGGATTAGTGAGATTCGCCAATGTTTCTAAACTTCAAGAAAAATTTTCATCCTTAAAATTTTCCTTGCTAAGCTCATATATATAATATTATTCTTGAGCTCATTGACATGCCTTCGGCCTTGTCTTAGGGCTTTGTCTGTCTCATAGAGAAGTCTAAAAGGCTACAAAAGGTGAAGTATCCTCAGCCCTTGGACATCAATCAAGAGTGTTTGAAAAATAGTGTTCATGATTTTCCATTGGGTAGATGCTTATTGAAGGTAAAGGATCAACCTTTGTGCGTCTCTAAGATCCCGGTATCAAAGGAAAGGGGGTTGATGACAAATAAAGATCATTTCAAGGATCTTGAAATCTAAAACACAATGTCCTAAAGTCTCATTTAAATTGGTATGACTGTTATTGGTGTCTAAGCCAAATGCATCTGAACATTTCTTCTCATATCAACTAATTGAGGCAATCGGGACACACACGTGGGTTTAGCCTAGAGCCATTACTTTTTATATGATTTTTACATCTTGGGTTCAAAAAACCTTTATATACTATAATTAGTAATTTCTAGTACCCATGCTCGGTGCATGCTACACATTACTTTTCATAGCTGCCAAATTTGTATTCCATCAGTTAAAGCTAGGATAGAATTAGTCTTAGTCAAAGAAGTCTATTTTATTTTATGGATTCAAACTGAATTTAATTTACTATGGTTTTTCCTTTCCTTTAATTTACTCTGGTTTCAATAACCATCAAATCTTCCAAAGACAGAAATTTGATAATAGAACTGGAGTTATATAGAGACTTACCGCTGCGAGAAATGGATACAGTCGAAAGTTCTTTCCCAAGGTTTGGTGGGTTGACAGGCTCCATGAATTCTTTTCCCTCTTCCCCAAATTTATCAACGACCTTTGCTGCAGTAGCTTTAGAGGGGTTTTTGTTGCCTGTGCTAGGCAAAATGTATGATTCTGAAAGGGATCTCCAACAACTGAAGCTTTTTCATCAGTTACTCGAGTCCAGAATTTCTGGAATAGGTCTATCAACCTCTTTCATTACCTTGGAGGAGAAGGCGACAACCTATAGAGAGAGAGGGGCATTTTTTGTGTGATGGTGGAAAGGAAAATCCCTGTTTGAACCTTATGTAGGTCTAGGGTTCCATAGCGAAATCAATGAACCGCACAAGTTCTAGTTAGGTGTCCTGTTCCTTACACAAAACCCCAACAATCCCATGCGTCTATCAAACTATAATGGAAAATTAGGGTACTCGTAGCATAAGGTTGGCCTCCATTGCTGAAACGTCTAGAATTCAAAAATTCATGGTTTGAACAAAATTGTTGAAACCTTCTCCAAAATTCAAAAATCTAGGGTATGAACAAAATTGCATTGCCCATTGTTCTTCTTCCATTCTTGAAATCTCCTCGAGGGTGCTCCTTGAGGGTTTGAACAAAAATGGCATTGACCACCTCAAAATTTTATTTGATGACTGGTACGCGGGAGACAAAATGTCTTAAATAAAGTTATTAAATTGCCATGGTATGTTTTAACAAGCTCTTACGAAAAAAAATATATATCTTATAATGCCTCTCACTTTCTTCCAAGGGGAATTTTGATTATGATAAATTTAATAAATAAAATGAAATTTTAAGATGAATTCATGTAGTAGTGATTCAATGGAATGGAATCATTTACAAATGGTTTGGAAAATTTTGTTCACGATGTTTTCAGATATATTTTTTTTCTAGACAGTTTTACCTTTTTCAAATGCGGAAGAGGCAATAGTCTCTTATAGTGGTGATTCAATAAAATGGAATAATTTTTAAATTTTTGGAAACCTTTTTCCACGATGTTTTTAGACATTTATCCTTTTTCTAAAAATTTTCACCACTTTCAAAGGGGCAAGAGGCGATAGTCTCTTGTTTCGCTTTCACAAAAGGTGTCATGTCATTCCTTATGAAAGGGACTAGAGTGACACGCTTCAAAATGTCACATTCAACCATGGTTTGAGTCCAAATTTTAAGCCAGTGAGGTGGAAGGGTCTCTAAGCTTGTTTAGGTGTACAGTTAAAAATGAACATTTCACTATCATTCTCATCTTCAAATAAAATCTCATGGAAGAGCTTAGTCTTCTCTTTTTATCAATCTAATAAATATTTTAAATATTGAAGAGGGTATATCTTGGCTACAAACATGGCCTATAAAGTTTGGAGTGGCATGGGACAATAATAAAAAGGTTTGTTGAAAAATGTAGATCCTCCCGATCTCCCCCCCACCCCAAGAATAGGCCTCGGTGCAAAATGGCTACATGAATCTTCAAAGGAAATTTAGGATGAATATTGTGCTCGCAAGCTGAAGTTCATGAACAAGAGATGGAAAAGGATATTGTTGGGATGTTTAAGAAGAATTTAAAGCAAGATACGTAAGCTCAGAAACCCCAAGGAGAAACCCAAGATAAACATATGAGCACTAACCCTCGTCCTCAGTCATCCAATGCTACTTCTTCACAAAAAGTCTATTATTGGTGTTGATGGATAAAGCAAAAAAGGAGAGGGATGCTAATGATAGGGAAGGGAGAGTGAAGATGAGATTGACGTTTCCCCTAGACAACGCCATTTCCCCTATCCCCCAAAGTCTGTTTCCTCTTCTTAATGAAAGGCATATTACATTAAATATATAAATAATTATAAGCCATGCATTTTGACGCCCTTGTACATTGTTTTTTATTAATGAAAAATATTCGACTTACGAAAAAAAATAACACACTATACTCACACACAATGCAATAAGAAAGCCCCCATCGATGTTGTGCACTACTTTAAATGGGTTTAATAGCCTTGGATGGATCTAACAATCCTAGTTGAATGTATACGATGCTAACTAATTTAACCAAAAAAACATGCCTTTCACAATGGTAACTAGACTTACACTCCATTTACTGCATTAAACAATCAACTGAGGCTTTAATAATTGTAACCAAACATACAAGTCATTGAACAAGTTAACCAACCTAACACAACTTTAATAGTGATAACCAAAATGTACATGTTACTAATCAATTGACCATTGTGTCATGCCTCTAACATGTGCAATTGAAGATAAATGTTGTTGATGGGGTTGACCTATCTAATATATCTCCCACAATTGTAGTCAAACATGCATGTTGATTCGGTTAATCTCCTAGATAATGCTATTCAAAAATACATATTAATATCCAGCTTAACATGTCACTAATAGTGAAAACGGAATGTGCATGTCAATGGCTAAGCTAATTGACCTTATATGTTGTTCATTGAGATGATTAACACATAGCTCACTAAGCTGACCAAGTTGACAAACCATTGGTTTTATGATTGAACTAACATGCCTTTAATGGACACAACTAAATGTACATGATGTTACACCAGTAAACCATACATGTTCGTTGTGATCAACCCTTCAAGTTTTCCCTTGCTTCTATATAAAATTAAGCATTCCATGCAACTCTTGACGTAACTTCGATACATATACAAATTAAGTTTTTATTTACATGTTCGATTTGTGTTAAAAGTGTTTCATCTTTAAAGGTCACAGGACTCGATCCAATGGAAATTAAGGTATGTACACATCCATAGATTAAATATTTAAAGCATTGAATGGAGGGCATCCCTTGTCTCACAAACAACGGGGTCTCATACGTTAACTTGGTAGCTGCCTGCATTATAACTTAATATTAAATAATATTCTTATGTTTTTCATTAATATGAATGCTTCTAATATTTAATATATTGTTAAGGAGATTACCCCTTGACTAATTAGAGAAGTATTTAATATTGGATGAGGGAGTTGTAAAGCTGAATGTTTGACTACCACGGGTTAAGTTTGGTTTTTGTATTATGTCAATGAAAAATTAGATTTCACACCTCTCCAGGAATCAATCAAAATAATTTACACATACCAATCAAAGGAATTCAATAGATGGTTAAAGAAGTGGTTGGGAGGAGTTCACTGTCATATCCATCCAAGGGTTTCCAAACTAGAGAAACAAGGGCATGTGTTTGATTTATGGGCTAACGTTTGGAAGATTTCTACGATTGGGTGAATCATATGGTGGGACTATGCTAGTGGGAACCCTAGATAAATGACTTGAAAACCCCTTGATTTTCTACCTTGATGTCATTCATCTCCCAAATGTCTTGTTGGATACACAAGTCCTAGAAATCATGACAAGGAAGATGAGATGGAGTTGAAAAGGACATTAGGTTATCCTAGAACATCATAAAGTGCATCCACATGGATGAACATGGAATGGGCATTAAGGTCATAAAGTATACTAGAGTGTTAGACAAATAGGGTGCATCAAAATATTTTTGGAGTGTCCCAAAGGGCAATATACAATTCTTATCTCCTCTAAAATACAATATACATTTATTGTGGTGATAGTAACCACAAGATTCTTAGAAGTAGTAGTATAGTGTTTGGTCATGAATGAATATGTGGAAAAGAAACCTAAAGCTTTTGACTCACTGGCATAAAATAGTTCATGGGGCCAAATCAAAATTTCAAGGGACATGTCAAGGATCTCTGGTAAAATGGGGTTAGTAGCCAAAGGATACCTTTCAAATAATTTAAGGAAAGTAGGGAATATTTAGAGGAGGCCAACACAAGAAACCATAAGTAGGAAAAGGGGGAAAGTATCTAACAAATATGGTTAGAGTAGGCATCAAAATCCCCATCCTTGAACGAAATGGTGGTTTATACAAGGCTCATGAGAGAATATGGTATGGAGGGTAGATTGGCATGGTCAGAAAATGAGAGAAGGGTTTTATGTACTAAAGGAATATGGGATGGAGGTTATGTCTAAGTTCAGGGAGGACTTTAGCTTTTTTGACAAGGATGGAGGTGGATCTATCACGACAAAGGAGCTTGGGACAGTAATGCATTCTTTGGGTCGAACCCCCAATGTATATTGGAAGTGGCCCAGATGTTTTATATTCAATAATCTAGTTCCAAATACAATAAACCACAAAAGAATAGTTCTAATCTTCCTATAAATGGAACATATTAAATGCACCACTCCAAATTGATTTTACTTTGGAAAATCAAAGAAATAGATGATTATGGTCATCCATCACCTCCATATAGAGTAAACAACAATGAGGCCCGCTCTATCCTTTATGACACAAATTGTCCCATGCCAAGATGAAGCTGGAAAGGTACATTTATTGATATTCTTAGGCAGAACAAAAATATGAAGCCAATATACAGAGATGCTCTAAATAACTACTCGAACTAGAGTCAACTTGCCTCCTAGGGAGAGCCTCTTATGTGCCCATGATAAAAGTATACAGTGGACTTTCTCTATAATTCAACTCCAATCCTTAATTCCATAACAATTAGGTTGGAGCATAAATCTAAGATATTTAAAATCGACATCCAATGCGGTGGAGATAACACCAAAAATATGATAAATCTCCAGTACCAATGCATCATTTGGGTAAGAATAAATCATATGAGATTTAATATTATTCATAAGGAGTCCAAAGACTGATCAAAATAGGTCAATCTACCAAATAGTAACACATCATCAACAAAAATAAAAGGAGTAATTGTGACTTGTCTACCTACATACATGCAGCCAAAATTACATTTAATCCATCTACCTCCACACCTGTAACCAAAATTACCACCCTTGTGAATTTTGTGACTAATTCTTTGAAAATCCAATCTTTTATCCTCAACGTCTTCTTCTCGCAAAAGTTGTCATAGATATTTTGAAGTCGGCATATTGACTAACGAATTTTCTGTAATTTTCCTCCACCATCCTTGTAGAAATTATGGTGTAGAGTTGCAACTACTCATGAAGTTTTAATCAAAATCATAAGACACAAGCCTACTCTACTGCTCTCCAGAAGTTAATTCACAATTTAGAACCAAAATTTCATACATGCAATAAGAAATAACACACATGCACACAAAATATTTCCTAAGGAAAACAATATGCTAAAAACCCCAATGTCTGTTTGCACTTATATGATCAATATAAATGTATTGCAATTTTTTTCTCAACTGAGCACAACCTACAAGTAAATAGCTTGTCTCTCTGCTCACTAAGAAGATCTAAGCTAAAGTTAGTAAATTTCTACCTCTGCTTGATCCCATATTTCCTTGCACAATTCCTTGAGAAATTAGGCCCCTATTATTTAGGAATTTTTACAAAATGGATTACGAAATTCCCAAGGTTGATCATCTGACTATATGAAACACTTGTACACTTAAGGCTAGTCTATAGGTGATGTTACACTACCTTGGAATCTCCACCACAGCTGGGGAACTAGAATTCTCCATGCATTAGCTATTTTGGGTTGATTGATTAATTAATTGGATGATCGCTGAGTTTGACTGAAGTCCCATTGCACAATTGGCCTTCCACTAGTTCCTCAAGTAGTTGGGACTAGTTTAACTGAAAATAAATTGAGATAACTAACTTTGATTGCTATGAATTAACAATCGTACATGCTTAACTAAACTATAACTCCTCCGACTCAAATTTACTGTGTAAACTAGGTGACACAAGCCATGTCACACAAGTTAACTACATCCAAGCTATCTGTTGATGTGGAAATTCAATTTTTCTCAATTTAATCAAGGAAAAATCAAATTGAGAATTTCTTGCTACATTTTTTAAGACTCCCTCTCTACAAGAAAGGGATTATCAATGACCTCTATCCTGCACCTAAGGAATTCAAACTTCCCCCTTGACAAAGATCTAGTCAAAATGTCAACATCTTACTCCTCTATCAAAATGGAGTGTAGCAAGATTGTCTACCTCTAGACATAGTTTCGTAAATGGTGATATTGGATATCTATATGCTTGGATTGATCATGAAATATAAGATTCTTAGAGATATTGATGCAACTTTGATTATCACAATTGGATCCATCATCTGACCAAATAGTCCAACAAGTATCTTTCTCATTCATATCGCCTCACATGTTTCTTGACTTGCAGCCACTTATTATGCTCCTGTCTAGCTAAGCACCACAGATATTTGCTTCCTGTTGTACTAAGAAACAACTACAAACCCAACACTAAAAGTTACACTTGATGTACTCTTTCATTCTAATGGACTTCGTGCCCAACCTGCATCTGTGAAGCCACACAACTTCACTCTCTCTACTCGTCTATACCATAGCCCAAACTGGGTAGTGTCTATGAGGTACCGTAAAACATGCTTAGTTGCCTTCCAAAATAGTTTGGATGACATAACCATAGTGTGTCTTAGCTCGTTGAATACACATCACATATCTGATCATGTGTTCACAAGATACATGAGTGGACCCACAAGCTGTCGATAAATGGTAGCATCCACTTCACCTGAAGTGGCATCCTCCTTCCTCTAATTGTTCTTTAGAGGTGTTTCCATGGGTTTACAACTCTCCATGCAGAATCTTTGCAGTATCTCATTTTCATACTTGCCTTGAGAGACAAATAATTACCCATCACCTTGTCATAATTCCAACCTGAGAAAGTAGTGCATGAGACCCATGTCCTTCATTTGAAATTCCCTTGCAAGGTCCTCCTTGCAAGATATGATCAACATCTCATCACTAGTTAAAATAAAATTATCAACATATAAGACAATAATAAGAAATTTAGCTTCTATACATACATGATGAGGTTTACATCTGTTTCGCTTATGGTGAAGCCCAAACTAGTGAGTTAACTATTGATCTTGGTGTACCAATCACGAGGTGCTTGCTTGAGATCACACAGTGCTCACTTGAGTTTGCACACATGAGACTCTTGCTCAAATGTCTCAAAACCTTTTTGTTATTCTATGTACACCTCCTCCTTAATAACCCCATTTAGAAATGTTGTTTCTACACTGTCTGGTGGATATTCCACCCCATCTATGTAGCGAGATGAAGAATTGATCTAATGGATGAGTACCTTACTACAAGAGAAAATGTCTCCTCATAGTCAATTCCGTCAACTTGAGAGTACCCCTTGGCCACAAATCTAGCCTTATGCTTCCCTATTCTTCCATTTGTTGCCTCCTTCACCTTGAATATCCATCTCAAACCCACTATTGATTTATATGTTGTTCTTGGGATCTTTTCCCAAACACAGTTCTTTGAAATGGATTCATATTCCTCCACCATTGCATCAACCCATACAGGTTTCTCTATTTCTTCCTCAAAATAGGATGGCTCAATCTCTATAAGCTCAGTCATAAGAGCCGTGTTGCCAGTGTACCTCTCAGGTGACCTCTTCTTACATAAAATTGAAGGATATCCCACATTATCCCTTGCATCTTGCACAAGTCTATTGACTTCCTTAATTCTTTTTCTACCTTCTCTGGAGGTTTTTCTTTAGTGAATGCCTCCACTCTCTGCTTCACAATTTGTGGTTGCTCTAAAACTTCTTGAGGTTCCTCTTTTTTAGCTAAATCCCATCTTTTGGTGGCATCTAAAGCTCCCTCTCAAGAGAGCACCACATAGATTTCTCCTCATCAAAATTTACAGCCCTTCACATAACTATCATTATGAGTGATGGCAAGTACATATGTTAGTTGTGGGGAGTTTTTGTGTAACCCACAAATACCCCAAATTTTTCTATTGACTAAAGCTTCTTCCTTGATTCTTTGGAGACATGGCAGTAAATAGAGGCTCCAAAAATCTTGAAGTGTGAAAAATACGGCTTTCTTCCCGAGAAAGCCTCCTCCAGTGTAATATCATGCCAAGAATCCGATGAGAACTTCAGTTCTGCAAACAAACTGTTGTATTGCATGCCTCAACGTACAAATGCAGAGGTAGGCCTTGGTCATGCAACATCACCCTTATTGCTCCCAAAATGCTATGGATATTTCCCTCAACCACCCCAGTCTGATGTGGGTCGTGGGGTGTTGTCAACTCTCATCGAACGCCTTCTTTCACACATAAATTTTCAAATTCATTCAACACATACTCACCTCCATTATCTCTCCAGAGATCCTTCACCTTCTTCCTGGTTTCTTTCTCAAACAGTGCCTTGAATTCTATGATCTTGGAGAATGGCCCATCTTTCTTCCACATTAAGAGATCCAACACTTATGTGAGAAGTCATTAATAAAAAGGACAAAATATTTGTGTCAGGCAGTGGAGGCTATAAAGAAAGGTCCACAAACATCAAAGTGGATCCTTTCTTGGACTGTATGCACTTTGTTGTCCCGATCAAGAAATTCAAATTTATGTACTTACCCAAGGTACATCCTTTGCATACATCCTACTGCTCAAGTGCTCCTTTAGGGAGGCTAGTGGATATTTGTTGTATACTATTTGAGGTGCCATGATGCAAATGGCCAAGGCTTATGTGCTAAAGTTCACCTACATCATGGCCCTACACTTTCTATTCATTAGTTTTTAATGCAACATAATCTTCCACATCTAACTTATATAGATTCTTCACACAAACCTTGACCTTCTTCACCTGTCTTGTGGCTATGTGTCTCAGGAATTTTATTCCTTTGTTGAAGATCACATCATAACCACAGTCTTCCAAAACTACAACAGAGATGAGATTTTTCTTTAGGCCTACAATAAACATGACATCCTTGAGCCTGAGAGGGGAGCCTGACTCCCTCTGAAAGTTGACTGTACCAATACTGGTCATGTTGTACCTTCCATCGTCCCCTAGCTTGATGTACATATGGAGATATTTCTCCTACAATTCACTGAAAAGTCTCTACACCATGTCATGTGGAACAATGCACCTGAGTCCTAGTACCACATGCTCCCCATCACTATGTTGGACTTGCATGAGGTAAGGGTAAAGTCAATGTCGAACTATGAATCCAAGGCTTCACCCACTGATCCTCCTAAGGTCTTCTCACTTGCCTCTTTCTGTGGGTACTTTGTGGCATATTGCTCGTATTTGTGACAATGGAAGGATTTAATTTTTGACAAATCTTTCTTCTTTCTCCCTTGGTTGGATTCTGGTTTTGGTTTGAGATTTCTTCCCCTTTTCCCTTCTTTCCCTTTCCAACCAATGCAAATTTTTCTTCATCCTTGCCCTTGGATGAGATCCCATCTCTAGTATTTTGCCTTATTTCCTCTTGCACCAAGTGTTCCCAATTCGGTAGTTTCTCCCTCTCGTTCACTTAATCTTGATAGGTATGCCAACTCTTGGGAAGGCCGAGAAGGGATATTCTTACAAAGTCATCCTCTAAAAGAGTAACACCAACTCCTATAAGCTCATCATGAACTTGTGTGAACCTCCTCAGATATTGTAGGGTAAATTCATTCTTCTACATCTTGATATTTCAAAGTTTATCCTTGAGCACCAACTTTTTGTGGTCACTACTATTCTAGAACAGATTTGTGAGTGCCTACCACATTCCATAAGGATCTTCTTTCCCATGGAGATTGCTGACAATGTGGTCTCGTACTCCCTCCAATATTATTATCCACACCTTGGCTACAACTTTCTTCGACTGAGCAAGGTTTTGGGCATCAAATTCTGTTGGTTTTGTAACATCTCTCTTGATGTATTCTAGCAATCTATTGTCATCAAATACCTCTTCCATGCGATCCTTGTAGTCAATGAAATTAGAGTTTCCTTCCAAGGAATACTCAAGCCTCAGGCTGTTGAAGGTCATAATTTTAGTTCCTAAGAGTTCTTACTACACTAAACTGCAAATTCGAACCTCCTGAGAAACAAATTCGAAATTCATGCTCCAATGTGAATCCTGCTATGATACGATGTAGAAATTATGGTGTAGATTTGCAACTCATCATGAAGTTTTTTCAAAATCATAAGACATAGACCTACTCTACTACTCTACAAAAGTTAATTCACAATTTAGAACAAAAAATTCAGACATGCAATAAGAAATAAAATACATGCACATAATATTTTTCATGGGGAAAGCAATTTTCTAATAACTCCAATGCCTTCTTGCATCAATCTTATGAATATAGATGTATTACAATTGACTTACTCAATTGTGCACAACCCATAAGTCAATAACCTATCCCTCTACTCACTAAGAAGCTCAAACCCAAACTTTGTCAATTTCTATCGCTGCTTGAGCCCCTATTTCCTTGTGTAATTCCTTGAGAAATTAGGCCCCTATTATTTAGGTTTTTTCCAAAATGGATTGCACAATTCGTAAGGTTGATCATGTGACTACATGCAACACCTGTACGCTCAAGACTAGTCTACAACTAATATTAAACTTCCTTGGAATCTCCACCATAGCGGGGGAACTCGAATTGTTTGCATGCACTAGCAATTTTGGGATGATTGATCACTTAACTAGATGATCATTGCATTTGACTGAAGTCTCACTACACAACTAGCCTTCCGCTAGTTCCTCCAATAGTTAGACCTAGTTTAACTAAAAACAACTTGAGATAACTGACTTTGACTGCTACAAATTAGAAATCAAACATGCTTAACTGAACTTTAACTCCTCCAA
Organism: Pinus taeda; assembly: GCA_000404065.3. NCBI lineage: Eukaryota > Viridiplantae > Streptophyta > Pinopsida > Pinales > Pinaceae > Pinus > Pinus taeda. The sequence continues at coordinate 27,096 of APFE030519971.1, forward strand.
CTCGAATTGATTGAGTAAAATGGGTGACACAAACCATGTCATACAAGCTAATTACATCCAAGCTGTCTGCCGATGTGGAAATTCAAATTTTCTCAATTTAATCAAGGCAAAATCAAATTGAGAATTTCTTGCCACATTTTGCAACATTCCTTCAAGTGAATCTAATCCATGTTGCCAATCTAGCACAACAATTTTCTAATAAAAAAAACCAATTTATATAAGTAGCGTTCAAAGTAAATAAAATGGTAAAAAAACACATATTAAAACACAATTGATGGAGACCCTGAAAATTACTCCAACTATGTTACCACCCATTAACGTTCTTCGAAAATGCCTCCATTGCTCCTCTCACGATGCACACCTCTATTTTCAACATCCATCGCCCTAAATCCCATTAGTTGTTGTCAACCTCCATCACTATACTTCCAGAAGAAACCATCAATAGCGTAAAGACAAACCCCTAATCCTTTACCTTTCTTGCTAGCACATCATATTGAAAATTTTCAGACAAAAGATTTATTTTGTCTTAAAAAATTGTCTTAAAATTCCCCTCCATGTAGTAGTCTAGAATGCAACAACATACTTTAGGAAATTGGTTCACTAAATTATTTCCTAAGGTAAAAGAAGGTTTTAATATGTAAAAACCTATCCTACATGGTGCATTTTGATCAACCTAGTAATACATGACTAGGTGATCATTTTTTTGGTGATAACAGATTGTTGCCCAACATAAGAGCTTGAGGAGCACATCGTATGATGGAAATATGTTGTATCTTCACTTTCGCAAAACACCGAAGGGAAGTCATAGGGAGAGAGAGAGATCACTCAACTAATAGGAAGGAGTCAAGTTGGAGTGTGCGAAACCTACCTGTGAGATAAGCGTTTCCTTTATTGATGAGTACAAGATCTCAATAAGGTGGAGGAGATATACCCATACCTATGAGATAACGGAGTACAAATGATAATGGTGTGCCTAACAACCTAGGTCTGAGGTACCTAGTACATGATACATGATATGCTGTCATCAATGGGGCAAGAAAGGATACAATGAGATAATGATCTCCATATACATAATTTCCTTGAATACAGTGGCCATGATTGATACAATTAAGTATGTTTATTTGAGGAAATGAGACATAATTAAGTATTTCATATCATCCTAGTTGGTTCTATTTTTCAGTTGATTGGAAGGCGAATTTTCTGCATTATTTTGAGAGATTATTTTGTTGCAAACAAAAGAGAAAACATTATTTTACCAAATTTTTAGATTGGACCTGGGTCTACTTTACCATATTTATCCATTGAAGTTTCTGGGGTCGAGATCGAGCCCCTATCAAATTTGAGGGTCTCTTTTCAATTGTATTGCAAGGCTATGAGATTTGTTGTAGGAAGTACTACCATCTTAACTATAATTTTATTACAGGTCTATAGAAATCCAATGGAAGAGTTCATCTCCTTCTAGTGGGTCAAACACCAAGGGTTCAAAGGCTAAATTCTGAGCACAAGTATCATATCAGATTATATCTGTTTCATTTTAAGATCAATGGTATGGATATAATTTCGTAATCTATATTGGAAAGAGGCTAGATCATTTAAATCTAAGGAGGATACCCTGCCTTTCGATGCCATTTTTAACTTGGTCATAGATCTAAAGTGTCTCCTTGAAATAATTGTGGATTTATTTCATTGGAGGTAAAAGAGGTCAAATTGAAAAGGTTGGAAGTTCAAGTTTCTAAACTTGATCCCAAGGAAGAATATAAACTGTTTAATCAAGCTCATCCTAGGATTGAGGTTGAGCCCATAGCCAAACTTGGAGATTGATCACTTGGAGGCCACATTTCTTTTCCAAAGACTAAGGGTTTCAAGGGTCCTTACTCCATGCATTTTCTAGAATTCTTTCTCTTGTAGTGTTTTCTTCTCAAAGATGTACAAAAAGAACCCACTTAAGGATGTGGATGATAAACAATATCAATAATATAAATGGCTGCTAAAAATTGTAGATCTGCAACAAATGATATAAACAAAACCTGCGAAAGTGCTAATCTATGCCACAATCATAGTTAAACAATGAAAAGAAATAGTAATAAATCAAATAATCCAATGGAAACTATATATACAAAGAATAGATTTTATTATAACACCAGTGAAGGGAACAAATAAATGTTACCGGTCCCCTCTATGGGATGGCTTCTTGACTATCCTCAAACGTCTTCATATTTTTTAGAGTCTCTCTCCTCTATAATGTGAAAACCCATCAAATAAAATGTTTGAGCATAATGGGAACTCAAATGGCAGAGAAATGGAGTCAATCAATGAAAATAATTAGAGTTACAGTAGTCAGTGCAACAATGAAAATAGTCAAAAGTGAATACTGAATGGAAAACCCTTCTATTTATAACAAAATATTGAGTTATCCTCGAATAATGAGCAATAATAAAATATTATTAACTCCATTCTTGGAATAACCACTTGGAATATTTTATTGTATTTGGTTAGGAGGGAGAAAATATTTCAACTTTTATTTAGAAATCCTGAATAAATAAATGATTTATTTATCATCTCAACAAATTGGTTAAGGAATAATAAAGAAATAATGATTTATTTAATTATTCCCAAGGGATTTTTCAAATTTGACAAGGAATAATAATTAACTATTCCTAGATAAAAATAAGATAATTAATAATTTATCTGTTGATTTTTCATAATTGGGTCAAATATGATAAGGAATAATAATTGAACAATGGTTTAATTAATTATTCCTAGAAGGAAATCAAATAAATAGTGATTTATTTAATTATTCTGCATGAGTTTAATTATAAATTACTTAACAAAGGTGGTTTTTTAAGTAATTTTTCACAGTGAAAGAAATTTTACTATTGTAAAATTCGCTTTACATGGTGTAGTTCGATCCCTCTATTAAATTGGGCTAGATGATCAATATTTTGGTGATATCAGATTTCTGCCCAACATACAAGTGTTAGGAGGAAAACATATGACCGAACTATGTTGTAAAGACACAATCAGTACACAACAAAGTGGAGTGAGAAAGAGAGAGAGAGAGAGAGAGAGAGAGAGAGAGAGAGAGAGAGAGAGAGAGACAAGACAACTGAAGCAGGAGGATAGGGAAAGAGGGGGCAAGACCAATGCAAGTCACATTTTATGTTATGGTATTGGACCTCAAAGAGGCGGGGGAGGCATACATATACCCGCTAAGATAACTTAGTACAAAAATAACGGTGTGCTGAGAAACATCAAACTGTGCAATGAAGTACATGCTGAATGGTACATGACATGTTGGCATAACTGAGTCATAAAATAATACAATGTGTCCCATAATATGAATTGATTACATGAGATATAATGGCCCTTCCCTCAAAAAATGGGTTGGGGGGAGGGTAGAACAACCAAAGAAGCCCTGTTGAACAAGGAAGGGATCTGCAAAACTAAATGGATCATCTAAAGGAGATGTGCATGCTATGAACACTGTAATTTGTAGGAACCGAACCCATTATTTTTGCGGAACTGCATCTAAGGTTGTAGCATAATAGGAATGCATCCGAGCATGTGGGGGGCTACCTAAAGGGCCACCCCCTCATGAGGTCTCAAATATCTCACGCACACCTAGGAACCACTGGTACAATCTGTTGCATCACTCGACCATCGAGTGTATGGATCACGAACATGAAACAACCAAGTCAAAGGGAAATAATCAGTCCCTCTACTCGATCCAAAATACCGAACAAGAATGGAAGCTGGAACCAAGATACACTGCCCTCTAGGTCATTCTTATGGAATAAATGAGCTGATGCCGATAGAATAGGGCCCACGATAGGTGAGGCAATGAGGATCCTCAACTAAGGTATGAGGGAAAATAGTAATGTGACTGATGGACTAACACTAGGTATAATGGAAAATGAGGGATTGAGGGACAAATAGACGACTTCCCTTGTCAGAGCATAAAGTGCATGGTTAACCTGGCATCAATTGACTCAACTCTGGATGGGATGCTGAAAGTATGAATGTAGGCCAAAATTGGCAAGACAGGATGAACCGTATCAAAATATGGATGGAATATTGTGGTATGATATAATGGGATACGAAACAGACTCCATGGATGCAAGGGTGACTCATCACAGATGCTCTGAACAAAGGTGACTCGATGACGCTTCCACACAGAATAGGCCCGGTGGGGACCATGAAAAAATGAGTAAATGATGGTTACACATGATGAAAATTGACACGTGAGATTACAAATTCCAAGGGAAGGTGGTCCCCAATTTACAAGCGTCGCATATGAAGAAACCTGATTTTGAGAGGCGATGAAGTGACCCTTCTTGGAAAAATGGCTTCCTAGTGAAGTTTCAAATCATCCAAATCTGAGAATGACTCATTATAGTACTCGATGAGAGATTTCCAATGATGTTGATGATTCGTCAAGCTGAGCTACCATTTCGTCAAAGCGGGGGACATAAAAATTGTGGATTTTTCTGTGAAAGGACATTTTCCCTCCAATTGAAATTCATTTTTTATGTGAGTTGTGGTAAATTTGGAGAGGAGAGAAAGGCCCTAAATATTGTGGAGATCATAGTGAACAAATTGGCCATCACAATCAGGATCTGTGACTTTCAGGTATGTGGCCTTACTCATCTCTTCAATTTCAGTTATTTATTTCGTGATTTTTAGTTCCTGGCAGTTCCTCGGGAGACCCTTGCTCCTCTTCACAGTCTAATCACACGTTTTGTGCCTAGAAGTGAAATTTGAATCACAGGAAATGGGTGAAAACCTGTGAGCTCACACTTTCTCGGCATAAAACTGCGATTTGGGGCTGAAAAGAGGGGTGGTTTGCTCACTTGGTGGGGGTTGTAGGTTGATTAGTGTAGACCAGTGTTTTCTTCTCTCAACTGACAAGACATATGGTGTTTCACAGGCATGGCAGATCTAAAAATAAACTGGTGTGAGTGAGACTTGGATACCCTCTGATCCGAGATTCAGATGGATCAGGGGGTTCGAGGGGTATTGGCTCGCTATGGGGTTCTCAAGTTGGTAGAGAACCCATTTATACGGGTAGGTGAGCCCTTGCTATTGAGAATTGTGAGCTACTAGGATCCAGAACATGAGGTATTTGTCATGTAGGGGCACAATATTGAGCTCACATTACAAGATATTTATTTCTTCACCGGACTCCCTCCCCTCAGAGTGGTGGGGGATATACATCTAGTGTTTCCTTGTGGGAGAAACATTACAAAGTTTATGGAGCGCCATTGTCCATAGGATGTGCATGTGAAGGGCACGACTATCACGATTGGTGATTTAGATTCCCTAGAGACATAGGTTGTTTCTGCAGCTGTGCTACGGGTCTTGGGTAGCCATGCATTCCACAACATCACTGGTGGGCAAATGATGCTGGTTGAGAGTGTTTTGGCTAGGACCTACTATGGGTGGGCCGAGATGATGCTGTCGTCGGTGAAACAATGTTAAGTCTATGCAGGTGAGCCATGACTATGTTTTTAGTACAGTATTGTGTGAATTCTTCTTCGAGAAGATACCCACCATCCTTCCTCATGTATAGATCCGATATGGGGGACCACAAGAGCCCAGGATCTACCACTGGGTGCAGCTACTGCAGAGAGTCAGACAGGGAGTCAGACAGGTGTTCCAACCCGCGGTTTTTGCACATTGGGATCAGATGTCCCTCTAGATTGATGATCATATTTATAGCGGGATGAACTATCAGGGAGATCCTGGCTTGCCACTTTCGCTCAAGCAACCATGGGGACCAAACGGTAATGGTTAAGTTGCTATTTTATGGTGCATTTCATATTTTATCACATGTCTATGGTACTAAGTGTAAAATATGTGGTATGCAGACATAGCACCGGTAAACCGGCAAGAAATGTAGGACGAGCCGCAGTGCCTGTGGCTGCAGATTGGGGAACATCGTCATCTTGTTAGGGTCTAGAGGATAGTGTGCTACTCATTTATCTACACCATAGATGTGGGGTACTCTTGACCAGAGTTTCTAAGTGCGGATTGCATGAGCTAGATGATCGATACATATATGAGTGTAATGGCATTCCCTTAGAGTAGCGAGGTATCATGTGGTGCATGGTGATGGCTAGCCATGCAGTACGTGATCTATGCGCAGGTGGGATAGAGCGTTTGGTGCGTGATCCTTTGAATAGTGACTAGACATGGGGACATGTGGGTCCCTTTGATTTTTATTTTTGTAACATGTTATGGGCATGTTAGATGTATTTAGAGCTATGGGCTCCGAACACTTATATGATACATAATATGATTATGCGTTTTTATATGATGATGATGGTTCACCATGTGTTTTGTTTATGGTTGTCTTCTACGATATACATGTGATAAATGCCAATCTAGAATGTTATTTGCAATGGTATCTACATAGTTTTTTTTGGCTCTAGGAACTTGATTAAAAGTAATGGTTTCAAATTCACGTACCAACAGCTTAACAAGCAGATATTTTCTAAATATGACTTGGTTATGCACATGATACACACCATTAAATTGTATGACAAGTAGCAAGGAATATAAACGATCATGAAGATGAATGATGTGATGAGAAAGGGAATCAACTAACAAACCTATCATTGCATCATATTCAGGCTGGTTATTGGTGGCAAATTCAATGCACACGTCGTTATGCAAGTGGGTGAAAATGGGCCAGGCTATCGAGGCTATATTCCTAGTGAAGCGACTTGCACCATCAACATGACCGATATATGGTGTGGATGATGGATCCATATGAAAGGTACAAAATACAACAGATGAGATGATGCATCCTACCTAACTTCATGACAGAAATAAAGACATGCAAATCAAAAAGATAAGCTATGAGAAAAATTTCTTTAGGTAGATTGCATTGGGATTATTAGGAAGGAAATGGCCTTTAGAATCCTCCAAAAAATATTCCCCCCTGCCTAATTGCAAGGTTAATTAGGGGTAGACATAGCTTGCATGATGTCCTCATCAAAATGGAAGATGAGCAGACGAGACGAATATTGACTACATCATGCGGCGTGGTACCTAGTGCATCAACCTGAGAAAGAAGGTTCACATACGCATCATATGGAATGGTAGGCGACGAGATAGTAGATGAAGGATCTATGTATGTTGAGACCTGGGATTCTGTCAAAAGAGGTTGAATAGAAGTGTGCTCAAAAACCTCAGAAAGGATTGCCTATGAGGAACTCAAGGATGATGATAGGTAAAGGACATGGCCCGTGATGTCCATCATCTCAACATTTGGGGAAGGGATCACAATGGTGGGACCGGACTCCCCCTATTCTGGTTTACTATTGGTACAAAAATCCATAGGAAGAGGAGAAGGTGATCCATTATGAGGGTCTCATCTTCATGAAGTGCCTTAAGGAAATCACAAAATTTGTTGAGATGAGGGCAATAATGGGAGTAGTCACCATGATGATCACACAGGGCACAAGGGTGATTTTTGCGTAACGTTCTAAGTTTCCTGGGTGGAACCGGTAATTAACATGGACTTTAGTGATATTTGACTCGGGGAACATTTCATGAACCAAAGGTTTGAGATGAGGAAGCTCAGAACAATTATTGGTCACATGCCCCACAACTTTACACATAGCGCATAGAGGTGACAACTTTGGGGCCTTGGGGACTAGAGGAGGTTGGGGAGCCTTGTCCTTAGGTTCTTTCCACTTAGCTTTTCCCCCTCTCTAGATGCTTTCGCAACAAGAGTTGGTTTCTCTTAAGGTTTTGATGGAACTAAAGTAGTGGTAGGGGCCATAGGGACCAATTGAAGCAGGGTCAGAGCATGATAAGGTCTTAGCTGACCAAGAAAAATGCTTGCAGGGGGATCAATGTACTATACGGGGATCCCTAAAGTCATGTTAGGAAGGACCAATGAAGCCATGAGAGGGACATAAAATATTGCTGGAGGGGGAAATAAGAAAGGTATCTGGCCTGTAAGGTTATGTCTCGGCGGAACAACTCCTGGATCTTTGAGACCTGGAGGAACAATTCCTGAGGAAGATAGGAGAGGCACATACAAATGGAGGAGGTCCTGGGGGGTGGATCTGGATGGATCGGCTGGGATGGTAACCACACGGTGCAAAGGAGCTCATTGTGGATCGAATGTACCAAATTGCTTGAGGACAACCCTTGACGCTGAAAGATTTAGGCTCTAAGATTAGAGGGGTAGGACCAGGGAAAGAACCCGATAATGAATAATCTTTATAGACACTCAGTGAAACACCAGTGAGAGGAGTTGAAGACTTCTTATCTAAGTAAAATCCTTGGGAACAAACTTTGTTTCCACCAAACTTAAAAATTTACTTTTCTTTTCCGAGGTCCTTACTTGCTCGTCTGCAGACTGAAGCATGGCTTGCAACTTCTTTGTTATTGTCAAACAGCCATAAAATTGTTCTCTAGCCTTGGATAGGACATGACCCATAGCCTTGATCTTCTCAGGAGCACCGAAACATTCATAACAATTACCGGTCATGAAAAACAGAATGAAAAGAAGAAAGATTGACACACAGACTGCAAATTTAAAAGAAACAAAGGATATGAACACCAAATGCAAATGGAAGCACTTACTACTCTTGATTTAGAAGCAACCAATGTTAAAATCTAGGGGTTAGTGTTCCAAGCTTCCACAACACTCTATCCTCATTCTGAAATAAAATAAAATAAAAACATAGAAACCGAACAAAGAAAAACCCATTAAGTTTTCTAGCTAATTACTTCAAATTTACTTCAAATACTTTAAAGTAAGCATCACAGGAATTAACATAAATAAACCAACCTACACACTTTCCATGTTCTACCACTTCTGATACATTACGGTTATATCTTGTTTCTTCCATTCTTTGAGATCAAATACATTCATCCCATATGCCCAACCACAAGCATTAGGATCAAAGTGCCTGGCTATGTGCGGATTGGAAAAATTAAGGTATTTTTCAAACCAACGAAAGCTTTCTCCATAAGTTTCCACTGAACCATTAACCTTTCCATGAAGATCTACTGACCACAAGGGTGTCAAATCTCTCTGCACCAAAATATCATCATCCCAGAAAAGGATCTTGTCCAGTTTGGGATAAACTTGTGGAAGATAGAAATGAAGATGATTTAGCATGGATAAATATTTTGGATTTATATATTTCAAATTGGAGGAACGTGCTGAGAGTGTAGTCAAGTGATCTACCTTGAAATAATACTCTTTCATAGATATGGATTCAAGTTGGCGAAGCACAGGGCAATACGAGGAATTGAGCCATTTAAAATCATCAACACGTTCTACATGTATCGAATCTTTCCTTGGGGGATTAAGTAAAAACCACATTTTCATGGCCCAAAAATTTAACTTGTCTGTGACAAGATGAAATACATGTTTCTGAGATTCCTGCAAACAAAAGTAAATCACCTACAACGAGATCCAAATATTAAATGTAAAATGCAACAAAACTGTTGGACTTCCAAACTTTAGAGTATTTTAAATTCATAACACTTCACCTTACCATTCATGACAGTTGAATTCACAACCACAGATGCAGCCAATACATTGTCAGAAAATAATGCATACTAATAAAGAGTTGGATCCTCCAACTTGTCCATGTTAGGAAATTTCGATTTTCAAGGGCAAGCAAGTAATAATCCATGGTCAATCGCATGGACAGACAGTGCAGGCCCTTGGGAATAGCCTTTGCTACCAACTGAATTGAAAATGTACTTTTCCTTTTGAAGGTCCTTCTTTGCTTGTTTTCAAACTAAAGCATGGCTCACAACTTCTTTGTTACTATCCCACAATAATAAAATTGTTCACTAGCCTTGGATAGGACATGACCCATAGCCTTGATCTTCTCAAGTGCACTGAAACATACATATCAATTATCAGCCATTAAAAAGAGAATGAAAAGAAGAAATATTGACACATAGACTGCAACTTTAAAAGAAACAAAGGATATGAACACTAAATGCAAATGGAAGCACTTACTACTCTTGATTTAGAAGCAGTCAATGTGAAAACTATTACCTTTCAGGTAGATTAGACCCTGCACTAGCCTCACCCAATGTACGATGACATTCTTTAATATGAAGCATCAATTCATGGTATAAATCAAGATTATTGCTAGCCTGGGAAGTGCTTGAATACACCCTAGCCATGATCAGTTGGTCTCGCATCAATCTAATAGTGGAGTTAGAATTCTCGTTCTTTTTCTCCAGCATCCAAAAGCTGTATTTTCCTATGACAGTAGAATCTACCTCCTTCGAACGTTTAATCGCTGCGTTTTCAAGCTCAAATCATTTTTCTTCATCCTGTTGAATCAGCTCTGTTGAGATTTTCTCCCTCCTCTTTTGTCTCAATTGTTGTAAGCATTAAACTACTATAAATTAAAGCATACTATGCTAAAATCTAAGAAATATAAATTTTTTCTATTGGAGAAGTAACATTCAAAAAGGATTTTGGAAAATAATATAAACAATTCCCTTTTCCATGAGAAGAAAAAGTAGTGATCTAGTGCATCAAAGAATTTTACCCTCCGCGAAACTTTTGTTGGACTTTCTTCAAGTTGCAAATGGTTTCATTACAACAACCATTCTCCTGGGAGTTTGACTAGACATTACCTTACAGTAGGCTACCAACATCATAGATCAGTTAACTAGGGAAAATCAAAACTTACCATCAAGAGCATTCTCTTTGACATCTCAACGTTCACTTCCTGTGTCATCTTATTGAAACCTCATAAGAAGTTCTTCTTCATTGGAAGTGTTTTTCTGTGCCTCATCATTCATATTACCCTCCTCAGGATTTTCCTTGCCTTCTTCATTGAAGATCACACCATCTTTTTGTGAATGTAACTTTTCTGAGATGTCTCCAGAAGTCATTTGCCTCTGCTTGGTGTACACCATTAGAAATAGAAAAGCACCCCTGCCAATGTTAGTTTTCTCTTCCTGCTTAATACAACCCTACTCAACTACATAGATCATCATCACATAGGTTTCCTTACATGTTCAATAGAGAAAATATCCAAAATATTCACGAATCGTCCTCAGAGTTAGTAATATCCCTTTGGTTTACTTCAGAGGGCTTTTCTAATAACCATGAGGAAGATAAGTCATTCCGTCCAACAATATTTAAATTTAGAGTTCCTGAGTCCTCTATGATAGCTATTATGACATCAATCACCTACCCAGTGAAAAAAATTTATTTTCAATTCTCTGCTCAATAGGGCAAAAATCAAATTTAAGATATCCAAATATAGCAGGTTTCTTATACTTGCCTCCTTTGGGAAGAGAGAGTCAAATATCTCTATTAAACTCTGCTTTCTCCAATCATCTGCCTGTTCCTGTGAACCCCACAGATAAATAGATAAGAGTGATTTTAAACATATGACAGAGCTCCAGTATCCTCAATAATTGCTCTCTATTTCTAGGTCGATTAAATTTCAGTTTAGGGACATTATTTATTTTCTGGGATTAGACTAATGTAAGTGCAAGTGCATTGTCGAGATCCTGAAAAAGAACAAAATGGCCATAGAAAAGTAGAATTGGTTTTCAAGATGCGGAAAAAGAATACCATTCTAATAGATCCATCTCCTGAGAAGTTGTGCCCTGCTATTTTAAATGATAAAAAATGCATAAAAGGTTAGGTAGAAAGACTTGATGGAGAAGAATATCTATAAAAATACTGAAACTCTAAAAAGGGGGTTGCTTTGCTATCATACATATGCTAAGATCGAGATTTCATTACATATTAATAATAAAATGGTGTGTATAATATCTATCGTTTGTTTTCGCCAATGTGCTCTGAACACTATGGGAACAATGTAAAAATGATATGTGTAGCAGAAAGTAGTTGGTGAACAAGATTGTCATTGTGAGTTGGATCTAGGTTGGGTGGATCAGAACTGGTTTTAGCTTGAGTGATGAGAAGTGGATTTAGCTTTAAGGATGGAAAGTGGGTCTATATTAGATAATGAGTGGAGGGGAAGAATGATTGTTACCCTTCCCACCCAGATTCAATTCCCACAAGATTCAATTGCCATGAGTAAGATGTTGAACTGAACCCTTAACAAATATAATTTTATAATACCCATCTAGCTTATGCAGAATCCAGCGCACACTTAGTACCATCCTACTCAGAATGAGGAGTGCCCAGTGAATTCACCGAGTAGTTGCCTAGTGAATTTACCAGTCATATGCATTTCCATTTGTTAAAAAATGGAAAGGGCATTGTTATTTCTTTCTATTGGGATGAATGGTTTCATTATCTTTGGCAAGGGAAACTACCCTAGGGGCAGTTGGTAAAACCTTTTCTCTTGCATGAGAGAGGTACAAACTCTGAATATTTCTCGTGGTAGGTATTGTGTACCATGTTAATGCAAAGATGGAGTTCACAGCTTCACATAGATCAAATAAAAGGGAACCTGTAAAGAAAACTCACAAAATGTTTGGAAAAGTGCTAGAGGTGCTAAAATTTTGACAATAATCGAGGAAATTAAGTTTGATAACATATGTGCCTTTAGATCCTATGAAAATGCTAAAAGGAAACTCAAATTCCAAAGTAGGTCCATGGGGTTTTGGTTGAATGGTTAACTGGGGGTGGTGAAGGCAAATCAAATTTCAAAGCAGGTCCATGGTGTCTTGGTTGAATGGTTAACCGGGAGTGATGATAATTCCCCACCAAGGCGCAAATCACATAAATACATTGTTCAATGGGTTCTCAATGAAAGGGATCTTTCTAAAATAGTATAAGATGACTACACTTCATTGTAATGGAGAGCTTACTTGAATGTTGTAAGAAGACTACACTTCATTGTAATACTACCAGATTAAGAAAGGGCATGCTTGCCAATAAAGATAAATTAAACACTGACCCACCCCAAAAAAAAAGACAGAAGCAACCTGACGAGGGAGGAGGGCAGGAAGAATCTTACCAGCAAGGGAGGAGGGCAGGAAGAAGCTTACCAGTGAGGGAGGAGGGAAGGAAGAAGCTTACCAGTTGCAGATGTAGGTGCGGAGTGATGAAACCTAGCTGCCAAAAAAACCAATGGCATGACCACAAAGATAACAAGGAAGCCCACCACAGCTATTCGATGATGAAAACCCCGACCTCACCATACTCCATTTCTACCACGTTGGTAGCCCTGCCAACCTCAATTCCACACACCTCCTCTTTTCACAAGCATCTTTAGCTCTCAACTCTAACACCACTTTTCTCCTTCTCCTCCTCCTAAACAAATATCAAGCAATGTGACCCTTACATAATCATAATCCTCTACATGAAACCCATATCATGGTTAGCATAAATATATGAAGTTAGCAACAGCCAAAAAAACCCTTAGGTCTCATATATACTTTAGAGCATTTGATAGAAAAATTTACCAAAGGCATTACGAAATGGATAGATCATATGATTTCATGCAATTTTGAGAAAGAAAGGGACACTGACATGGTAAAAGCCTAGATGAAAATGGGCATAGGGGCCGAAAGTAGATAGATTTGAGGGTCTCTATCTCTGTTAGCCTTTTTGGTTAATGTCACGCGGAATTAGTTGATCTTGCGGACAAGACAGACCTTCCTAGAATCTAATGAAGACCTAATGACAAACAAACCAACCAGACACTATCTTTCTCTAAATGCGCTTTATAAATAGTGGTAAACAAATGTGTTTAAAGGCCTACCTCATGTCCAACGCAAGTTCGGAGATGCCTTCGCTCCTTTGATCCAAGTAAGTTCCTTCGTCGCAAACCTGCAAGCACAAACAAGGAAAACAATTAAATAACACCTGAATATCCAATATTATAAAACATATTTAACATGAAAGTCAAGGAGTCCATGAAACAAATAGCATAAGATACTTGTTGAGAAAAATGAGCTTGATTGTATTAATTCAAAAGAAAAGAACCTTACAACCTTTGCCTTGACGTTGTACAAGCTCCTTCCAGGGTCCAACAAGAAGTCTCCTCTACTTTGACAAGCTTCACTCACTCCCTAATGGGGCCCAAAAGGTATGTGATCTCTCCTCTTAAGCTCAAATAGGAAGTCTTGATTTCACTAGCATTTACCCTCAAAAGTTCAGCTTCTAACCTCCCTGGCCACTGACCCAATGCCTCAATTTATAGTGCAATGGAGATCAGTTACCAGCTCCTCCTTCAAAGGGATAGAGTCCTCCTTCAAAGGGATAGCTCCTCTCAACAAGGGATTAGTTCCTCCTTGTATGGGATGCATGAACCACTTGGAGCGAACAATCCACGTAACAAATCCTTCTAGAAAACTCTAGAATCAACCCAAGATGAGTTTTTTAAGATAAAAATTGCGCCTTTTGACTTTTATAGGGGTATGCACCCTCCCCTTTACATACAGAGCGTATGAGTACGCATATAACTTGAACAAAAGGTGCGGGCCCGCAGGCAAAAGTAAGAGAAAGTGCGGAACCAGAGTTACATGCTTTTTTGATGTCTTTCTCTCATTTTTCAAGCTTGTTTTGAAGAGCTGAGGTTTAAGACTTGCTTAGGAAGATGGTAAAGGTAATGATGAGCCTACACCGACTGCAAATAATCAAGGTGACGATATTTTTGTGTAACACTAGGAAAGCTTTGTGACTGGGAGTAAAGCATGAGGGTTAGTGAAGATAAGGATGAGAGATACCCCCTCTCTTACTTGTCAGTTCCTACCTCATGACTGTTTTGCCCGACTTCTGATATGAGTTAGTGTCCTGTTGTGGCCACCAACAACCCCCCTCCTTATTTAGTATTAGCAATAATACTAAAAAAGGGGGGACCCTTAGTTATAAAATCCAAAGAATTTAAAGTAGCATTTAAATTTATTTTTCGCTAATAAAGTTACTATCATAAGCTTAGGAAACCACCTTGGAAACTCTTAGAATCTAAGTTTATGATAAAAAATTATCCTATCAAGGGAAATCACATCGCAAGAAAATAGCGGGATACCACCTCACAAACACAATCCCAATATTCACGAGATAACGATAACGACCAAGATATCGCATTGCATTCAGCATAACTTATTTAAACCACTTCAAAAAATCTGCCAGTGTGCGATGCCGCCGATCACAAGATCGCATCTCACAAGGAACAGGTTAACATAAAATTTGTCATACATAATATTCCTGCGATTTGCGATATTGCGATTTGTGATATTGCGATTTGCGATATTGCGATTTGCGATGTTGCGATATTGCGGTTCTGCGATATTGCAGTTCTGCGATATCGCGATTTCGCGATCAGCGATATTGCAACATTATGATTCTGCGATTTTGCGATAGCAAATCGCAAAAATCGCTCCATCGCAAATCTTTCGGGCTCATTATTCAAGAAAAGTAGTTTCCCTAAGCTGACATATGTTTATGCGCTTTAAATGCTAATAAAGAATATTAGTTGTCAGTTATTAATAGAATATGGGTGCGTGCTCTTCAAAGAACATTTCACGTAAGGTGGTATATTTGGTATGTTTGCAGCATTTAAAACTTTCCCATCACCCTTCCTTGTCATTCATTTTCACCTCACTTGTGAATTGCAGGCACGGAGAGCAGAGGACTATACAACACAACACACAGGCTGAAATGGGAAAGAAAAAACAAAGCCCCGAGCTCCGAAAAAGAGAAAATTGCGCCTTTGTACACAGACACTGCTTGCAACAGAGATGCGGGAATAGCAACGTGGGAAGGAATGTATAATATACTCGAAGAGGAAAATCCCAGAGTAATGGAGGTTTCAGTTGTTGCGGGTTCACAGAGCTCTTCTGAAGCATCCCTCGCAGAGCTAGCTTGCTCATTCTTACATCAGATAGCAGCAAGGCCAAGAATCCTCCCTTACATGGATATGGTCAAATGGATATTGGATAACGCAGAAATAAGAAATAGACAGTTCAAGGTTCATGGTCAAGGACTTATTGGTTCATTCGCTGCATAGGATTTAAAGCTTATGTATCATCTACCAAAGCCATAGGTAATCTACAACAAACAGTTTGCAGAGAATTTTGTAAAAGAAAATCCGGACTTGGTAGAAACTACCAAAGATTGGTATAGGAGAGATGAGCCGCTCAAGAAAGACAAACACGGTATGTACAGTACTGGTTCCCTTACCTCTCCATACTGCTTTGCTGCTGCCATGCTTTGTAGAATATTTGGAATGCCAGATATTAACAAATTCTCATGGGAGTGGCTTCCATTATTGGATGCCGCCACAAATGCCACCATTGTAGATTGGGCCAGAATTTTGTTTGATAACTTGGCCACAGCCATTGGCAATTACCGGTCCAAAAGAGCTAAGGTTCAGAGGATTTATCCTCCTTTTTACCTTTCTGCGTATATAATGGACGCAATATGTTATATTTCTAAGTTTCCTGTTATGGGTTGGAAGTGGACGACGCAAGACCCTCTACCCATTCATGTATATCACAAAGAGTTATGGGACTCTCAGTTCATCCAATATTTTTACCAAATTTGTCATGGAGTTATGTTTCCCTTGTATAGAATTTTGTATGATAAAGACCCTTCGAGATGCTCGCCTGAAGCACAAGTAGACATCCTCACTATCACAAGATGGTTCGGGGAAGAAATGTTTACTTATGTCAGGGTTTTTGGAAGTTCTGTACCCCCTCATGTCCTGCCTGTATATATTCTTGATAAACTCTTAGCCTGAGAGATCGCCTACCAAACCTGTGGAGAAGGAGGCCTAACTAAAGAATTAAAAGACAAAAAGAAGGCTATCTGGCCACAGTTTCCTATAGTCTATGGGGCCTTCTCACTATTCGATGTAGGTCATGGCTTTGCAGAAGTAAAAAATATCACGTGCTTACAGCTCTTAAAATTCACTGCAAGGCCATTTGACCCTTATGAGGTCGCCCACAATTTTACAACAACAGTCAAGATAAAGGTATTCTCCAGAGAAAAAGATTTATTTGATGATTTATTTCAGCAGAAGAACACATTGGAAGAAATTCTGCACACAGCCCAACTGTAGCTACCCCCAGAAGAATTTCAAAGGTTCAAAACATACAGGGAAAGAAGGCTGGCCAGTATTCCTTTGGAAAAGCTATGCCTAAAACCCCCAAGAGAGCCAACTCCAAGTGTCAGCCTCAGTGGAAGTTCAAGTACCAAAGGATCTAAGTCTAAATCTGAAAAAGAAGTATCTAAACACTCCAAAAGATCCAGAAATGAACGAGATAACAACGAAGGGTCAATGAATGATTCTGCCCAGTCAAAAGAACTTCTACATCAACAGGTTATTGCCTCCCCGTAAAGAGATCCTCCCCCTCTAGTCATCCAAGCACCACTAGTCACAGCTGAATTAGATAAAGAATGGGAAACCTTCAATGACTTGATCAATATTGAAGGACAGACCATGAAGACAAATGTCAGCGATGTACAGATAATAAAAGAAGTAGTCACGGGAACAGTTAGCGAAGCCTCAGATGTGGAGCATATTTCTATTTCTCCATCCTCTGAGCTTGTACTAAAAGTAGAAGAAATCCCTCCCCTAGATGTATTTTACAGCCCACAGCATAAATCTATAGTAAGAAAATAGAGAAAGAAAAGGAAATTGGAAAGCACTCTCTCTCAAAACACGGAACAATTGGACGTCTTGTGGAAAGATCCCACAAGCAATCCCACGGAAAATCTCACCAAACTATCTTAGATCGCAGGAGCATACGCCTCCGCTACTATCGACAAAGCATCTGAGGTACAAAAACTCCTAAAAGAAAGGGAAGAGTAGATACAAGTACTGCAACAACAATTGCAACAAGCCCATGCCAATAACGAAGCACAGCAATAGCTTGAAAAGTTGCAACAGGACTTCCAGCAGATGTAGTTAAGCTATCAGAAAAGTTTGGATGAGAAAGGAAAATAGTTACAGGATTTGAGGGAGATGCACAAGGATGACCCGAAGCTCAAAGAGTTCATCACAAAGTCCATTTCCCTGAATGAGCAATTACTACAGCAACAAGAAGCATTGGGCCGAAAGATATCTCAGTGGAGTCATTATTGCGAGATTAGTGATAAAACCACTAATCAAGTAGTAGACTTGCGGAGTGACTACGATCTGATTGACAAATGAGTGACTAAATATTTGGCATGGCAAGAGATAAACGAGGGTAAAAGAGTAGGTGCACCAAGAATTAATGAAAATCACGAGGAAATGCTCTTTAACAAATGGGACGAGAAAATCAGAGGGGCAGAGCAAGCAGCAGAAGGAGCAGCCATGGCGGCAAGCAGACTTATTGATTGTGTAAATGAAAATTTACACAGTGCAAATTTGATCGCAGAGACCACCCCGGGGTACTTACCAAATGCTCAACAGCTAGAAGCAGATTGGAAACAGAGAGCTCAAGAAAAGGCTAAAGTAATCCAAAGGCTAAGTAAGTTAAACTGGGATTGTTACTGGACATACTTGGTAAAGCCACATAGCCAATGGATGACTGTTAAGTGCATTATAAATGCAACTGAAAAGATGGCACCAGCTCTCATAGATTCTGTTTTCTCAGCCCAGTTGAAAGCAGAAGTCGGCCACCCAAATCTCCTTAAACAGATGCTGCGTACATGTGATTTCAGAGATCAAGCACAAAAATAGTTTAATTTTTGTTTTAATTTCGTTTTATTTTCCTGAAAAAAGGACGGTCATTTAAACCGCATCCTTTATATTTGTAATAATTTATTTTTAGAATTAGTCAGTAGTATTTAAACCCTTCTCATGCATTTAGAGAAGGGTCCATAAATTTATCAAAAACTTGTGTCCTCAGAACATCACTTTGCACCCTTAGAGGAGGTTTGGTGAATGAATGGAACAGGGTTTATTTGATATTTGCATTTGATATCTGCTACTGATGTTGCACTTCTGTACTCTTAGTGGATGTTCAATCAAGGAGAGATAAATCAATTTTCGCTTGAAGCTCATGAGTAGGAATAGTTATAAATGGTACTTTTATCTCTTAACCATTTCTGCTTATGCGTTAAAGTGATATTCAGTTTTCAGTTGTTTATATGTTACAACATGAATGTCTGAGTTATCATTTGACACTTTTGTACGGTGATAAATATTTGTTTATGTTTAGTGTATGAATAGCTCATTTATGCGATAAGTTTTAACAGCTGTTTCGTCTAACTTCTTATACGAAGTAGCTCATTTTTATCAAATTCTTTTCTTATGATAGCTGAATGATCTTTATTACCAATTATTGTTTGAAATCATTTTAG
This sequence comes from Pinus taeda, assembly GCA_000404065.3. NCBI lineage: Eukaryota > Viridiplantae > Streptophyta > Pinopsida > Pinales > Pinaceae > Pinus > Pinus taeda. The sequence goes on from APFE030519971.1 coordinate 46,321, forward strand.
ATCGCATAGAAGAAAGATCACACCCCAGGTTAGCATAAATTTTCATGTTTTTCTGTTAATTAGAATACAGTAGCATAGCATTAGATTAGAGTTAGGATAGAAGTATTCCAATTAGAACAGAAACACCCATCTTTCTCACACACACACACTGAATTGGGAAACTGGTCCTAGATCCCCAGTCAGATCCGCTATACCAAACGAATAAGGAGCTGCCAACCAAGGTCCGGACCGGGCGGGTATCCCCCTTGTTGTCAACCCGATTTTCGAGGCCTTCAACATGTCCATAGTTGCATATGGTAGGAATCTACATAGGTGGCTGTGGAGGGGAATCTTGTGGCACCTGAGGTTGATGTTGCATCATGTTCAACAGTACTTATGGAGGGCACCCTTACGAAGCTTGGGTGCTTGCACTGGCAAAGGTTGTTGTCTAGAGGTCAGCGTAACTACCTCCGATACCTTTGCTAGTAGGCCTAGGCCGTTATTATCCCATACTATCTTCGGAAGGTCCCTTACTTCACTTTCTTGTATTTTGGTGTTCGGTCCTCATCACCCAGAGTGAAAATACTTGGAAGTTGCTTGATTGGTTGTATCTTTAGGGACTTTATAGTCGAGTGCTCTTTTCTCCTTGTATATAGTTGGCTTTAGGTATTTTTGTCCAGTCACTTTTGGACTTTAGATTCTGAGTGACTGACTTACAACTCCACCTATCTTGAAAGGCTTTTGATTGTTCTTTCGGAAGTTGTGGAGTTTCCTCCTCAAGGGCAAAGGTTTTGATTATGTGTCTATCTTCCTTGAAAATTCATTTGTACATTCCTGTAAGGGAAGGGTCTACGAATAAGTTAGATATGGCCCATATTCCCATGGAAACCAACCAAGGGACCCTCCCAAAAGGGGATCCTTGTGCTTTTCCTTTCTTTGTAAACATTGGTAGTCCATTGATGGCCACTTTGAATATTCTTGGATTGAATGTTGGACTACCAGTTTGGCTTTGGTCCACTTCGAATATTCCACATGTTCTTGAAGCTTCTTAGACGAATGCTTTATTTCAGGGGCATCATATTGGTGTTAATTTTTCATCTTCTTTAAAAGAGAAATCTAGGGCTCCTCTTTCTCCTCCTTCTTGTAATAAGAAATCTAAAAAGAGGAGAAAGAGGAAGACGAAGAAGAAGAATAATTCTATCCATTCATCATCAACCTCTGCTAGTCATGTTGAAGATGAGCCTTCAGCCACTGCAAGTCATGCTGGGGGCACAAGTCTAGTCACTGTAAGTCATACTAGCAATTCATCATCAACCTCTACTAGTCATGTTGAAGATGGGCCTTCAGCCTCTGCAAGTCATGCTGGGGGCACAAGTCTAGTCACTGCAAGTCATACTAGTAATTCACCATTAACCTCTACAAGTCATATTGAAGATGGGCCTTCAGCCTCTGCATGTCATGCTGGGGGCACAAGTCTTGTCATTGCAAGTCATACTAGTAAAAAGTCATTGACCTCTACGAGTCATGTTCAAGACTCTCTGCAAACCACTGCTATTCATGTTAGCGGAATGGATGTTGATAAGAAACCTGGACATAGAAGTCTTAAACCTAAGTTCCCTTGTAAGATATGCAAGGGAGACCATCTTACTCATTTGTGCCTTGGTATTCTAGAAGTACAAAGGATATGGTTTGAGTTTGAAAGTTCTTTTGGATCTGATATGGTTTCTCATCAGTCTCATCAACCATTGGTTGATAATGTGGTTGAGCCAATGCAATCTCTGGTTGATTACACTCCTCTTTTGGGGGATGAAGTGCCTAACAAAAGAGTCTATTTGATTTCTAGTACAAATTCTTCTGGTATAGGAGGCATTCCAGTTTCTTTGAATGTTCCCCCTCCAAGTTCTAGGAGTGTCTCCTTTGATTGGGATAGTCTTGTCAAGACTCGTCTTCCTTCCATTGTACCTTTCCAAATAAAAGGTCAGAGTTAATTCCACAAACTTCTATCGATGTATGGTGGATGAAGGATCCTCTGCAAGTATTATATCCTCTTTGACTTGGAAATCTTTGGCTTCCCCAAAGCTTTTCACAGCTCAGAGTCAGTTGTTAGCCTATGACAAAAGACCTGGTGAATCTATGGGTGTTCTTCCTCACTTTCCAATTACTTTAGGTGGGAAGACTGTCATAATTGATATGATGGTGGTTGATAGCCCTTTAGACTTTAATATGCTACTTGGGCGTGATTATGTCTATGCAATGAATGTTGTGGTGTCTTCACTCTTTCAAGTGATGTGTTTTCCTCATAAAGGGAATATTGTCACTATTGATCAGCTTGCATCTGATAATCACCACCCTAATTCGAATTTACTGCAGAATACACCTTGTTTTGTTCTAAGTGTTCAAGTAGACTCTACCCTGCCACGAGTGAATTATGTGGTTTTGAATCCTCAATGTTCAATTGCTTCTGAGAAGGATCCTTTGAACTATTATTCTCTTCTTGGGACTTGGTCCTGAAAGTTGACCGAGAGATTCTTCCTATAGGGACATGGGACCCCTTAATTCCCTATTTTGATCCTTGTAGTTCTCATGATTTCTTAGAACTTGATTTGCCTTCACAGGAGGAACTCTTTGAAGCCATGAGTTTTGACTACCAAAGGAATTCTTGGCTTGAGCCCCACAAGGGGTTTTTCTAGAAGAACTATTATGCGTAAGCCGCAAGGTTGCGTGGTTCCCTGTACCATATTGTATATATCAGGTACACATTTTCAAGTTTTGTATTATATAACACAAGATTTACCTGAAGTTTATATTTGGGATGTATTAACTTTTTGTCTAGTGTTCCTATCTATGTTTACAGAACTTGGAAGATTTCTCCTTTGGAAATTTTATGGTTGATCCATTCTGATAGGTATTGGTTCTTGAAATTGGCATATAGTCTAGGTTTTTTCACCTGCATTGTGCACTTATCAGTTTCCTTTCCCATTTTGGCCTTAGGATCAACCCCACCAAGTTATGGTGCAGAACCTTCTCATTGCTTAGAAGTATCATGACTTGTTTGATAGAGCCTACCTTATCATGGGTGCCCTAGATAGTACCTTGTTGTCACTTGGAACCCATGCTGATTTTTTGTTCTTAGGCTCAAGAGTCTTCTTTAGTCCTGCCATGACTTGTGCATTGAATACTCATTTCTCTTTGCTTCTTCGCTTCATTCTGGCCTTATACCCTAGAGGCTCCTTTGATTTGGGTTGTATTGCTGCATTGCATTTTGACTATTTGCACCTTTTGGCCTTGAGCCGACTTCACTTAGACTCGTGTTTAAGAGACTTATTTGATCATGTCTTCTGCAAACTCAAGCCTACAATCACTTAGCTTTTGCAACATGAAACACCCTTTGACCCGTGGAAGGAATGTCACTTTGAGTGGCCTTGACTAGTTTTGCCTCCCTGCATTGATCATAGGATTGTTCCCATCCTAGGAACTAGGTCATCTATTTCACTGGCACTCATTCTTTCCACTATACTATAGCATTCTTTTATTCTTTTTCTAGCTTAAAGAAAAAGACAAAAAAATTATATATTCCAAAAAAGAGTGGGAATGGGACAACATTTCCATATATTGTTGGCAGCTTGAGTCAGTTGTGTCACCTTTGAACAAAGCACTCAAAAGAAAGTCTCTCCTCCATTTTGGGTGAGATTTAGTTTGACTTAGGTACGCCTTAACCTTGTTATTGAGTTAGTTCTCCTCCGATTGGTTATCTCTTCCAATCATATGGAGAGTTCGTTCATGCCTCCTGAATGACGAAATTATACAGAGTTATCATATGTTGCCACATAGTCATCATTGAGTCATGCTTTTGTTTAAGGGAAGTAAACCTGAGTCGGCCTCTCTGTGGTGTCTCTTGATCTATTTTTCAGTTGGACATCCCTGGTTGTCAGTGTCTTGTTTGTCATCACATTAGTTATATTGTTCCTTTGCTCGTGACGATTTGAGAAGGTACCCACTAACTTCATGTTGGCGGGTCTTGTCCTTATTGATGACGACATATTGCTCTGAGGGCAGGCCTAAAGCCGCACCTTGGCCCTATTTTCATTATTAATAGGTCACCTTGTGCTCAGCATCGATCAATATCATGGGTCTTTGACTGAGTCGATTCCATTTTGTTTGACTTCAGGTTTCATTATCACACATTGGGATTTGTGCAGTGCCTTGGTTTCCATTTGACACTGTTGGTGGATTCCTCACCTCTGTGTCAGCTTTCATTATTGGTTGGTTTAGAGGGTTTCTATCATGCACTAGCTACATCTTATGTATGCCAGAAATGTGCTTTGGTTGGGTTACTACATCTTTTTCGTCTGATTCCTTCCACATTATTGGCCTACGGGTTACACTCGCCCTATATTGATGAAGGATGCCTTAATGCCTTCCTTCTAGTGGATCTTTCCTATTGACTATGACTCATTTCTCTGGGGCAAAGATCTAGAGACCATTTGGCAATACCTTAGGGTTTGCAGTCATTAGTGGCAGATCCTTTGTTATCGACAGTGGGAAACCATCATTGTCCCTTAATTGATAGATTCTTCCATGTGTTCGACCTTAGCTCATTCATTTGCACTTGTTAGATTGTACTAGGTACCTTGACTCTCATTATCATTATCGGTGAGTAGTCTCGCGTTTTTTATGGTATACATCAATGACTGGTAATAAAACGATTTCTCACATGGTTGACTTTAGATCATTTATTCCCATTTTGTAGAAATGTACCATGACAGTCGGTGAAGACTTCGGGTTGCATCAACATTCTTTGGTTCACTTGTCAGTTGCTCCTGTTGCTACTAGTTGACACCATCCACATTATATGTTGTAGTCCTTCAAGGTGAAATATTATATGCTGGAATCTGAGCTATGATGTAGTATCATATTATTCCATCATGCTCATTTGGTACTATTGGGATCAATTTTTGACGTCAGTGATCAGCTTCATTGATCATCTTCTTATATGTGATATTCAGACATGTAATTCTTCGATCACTATTAGATGATCCATTGTGTACTTTCAGTTCTTTATATTTGTATACATAGTGGATTCAATTTTACTTGATATGTAGCCATGCTTTAATTTCTCTAAGCATGGGTATGCCCGCCTCAGAAAACTGTTTCTTTCTGATCTTCTTTTGATGGCTTGGTAGGCTGAAATTTGGTGAAGTCCTTCTCAGTTTCGACAGGTTTCCTTTCCATATACTTAATACATTTCATCCATCATGTACCCCTTCTGACCTCATATATTAGGGGGCATCTGTTATAGCTCCAAATATCACCCTTGGTATTTGTGATGCTTGGTTTATGGCCTAGGGCAACCCTTCCTTCCAGACTTGGTCCAAATATTTTAAAAACAGTGTTTTACTTCCTGTACACTACTTTTCCTTGTGATAAAAGTGTGTACACGCGGGTTCTTCAATACCCAACCCGCGTATATGTGTTAAAACACTTAAAAAAAATAAGTTTCATTAACTATGGGCAGATTTCACGGGTTTTACCTGTTGATTACCTCCTAGTGCCCATGGCCCAACTATTTCCCAACTAAAAAACTAATTGGGAGAAGTATAAATAGACTTCTATGGGAAGGCCTTAAGGAGGAGAGAGGAGATAGAATTACTATACTGAGATTATCCCTTGACCAAGTCTGAAGTATCCTTGTGCTTCAAGCACTTCCCCAAGTTTAGGAAACTCTTGTTTCCTTGAGTGTTGATATTCTCCCACTTGCTTGAGATGTCATGGTATTGTTTATGGAAGGAGGTTGTTGAATACTGGGACTGGATGGACCTGGAGGACAGTTTCGCTTGGAGTTGGAAGAAGAAGACTTAGGTGAACTCTTTCCATGTTTATTATAGTTTTCTAGAATAAAAAGAAACACTATCTTGTTCCTGATATTGACCTTGTTTATGCATCAAATGTTGTTGTAATTCATGTATGAATGTCATTTGGATGTATAACTAATCATCTTACGTATATGATGTAAATTTGATTTCACTAAAATGCTTTATCTATATGCTGCTATGTATGTTTGGATTGGTTGATTTGCAAATTCGAAAATCATCAGAATTTGCAAAGGGTCTGAACCTTGCTAGAACTACTCAAACAAAGGACATCTGGGTATGTTCATCCATACATAGTTTCTTTATTTAAGCATATTTCCTATGTTTTATGCATTTTTCTTGTTGTAGATTACTCTTGCTCTGTTGGGGTTCGGACCTAAAGCCCTAGGGTAATTATTCCCATAACAAAATTTCCACAAGGTAACTATCTACATCATTCTATCCACTATCATTATATAAAATAAATGACTCTAAATCTGTATGTAGAACATTTATAGGATGATTATTGGGCTTCTCCTTGCTAGTTATTATGAATTTCATTTTGGTTTCTCGATACAATTTCCTCAATTTCCCGAAAACTAGGATGGTGGCATAGGAGAAGTCTAACTGCAGTGTGCTTCTTATTTTCTCTCCCCAGGATCTTGACAATAACATCCCAAACCATGGTGGTATGTTAACTACTACCGCTTCCATTAAAACATTCTTTGTCGGGATTTGGTCCAGGGATACTCCCAAATATTTCCTTAGACCAAGACAATGGATCTTACCGGAATCAAAAGAGTACAAGTCATGATACTCACGAGTTATATCTAGACCCATCCTTTCCATGATGGCTTTGGTTATTAGATTATGGGAGGCTCCAGAGTCAAGCATGGAGTTATGAAGAACGAAGTGATGGATTCTTAAACTTAGGTAAAATGGAGGAACATCACTATCTCCTGAATGACCATCTATGGCTGGTCCAAAAGTCAATTAAGGTTGGTCATCTTCAACATTAACCATGTCAGACATAGGGCCAACTTTCAGCATTTTAACTATATCAGACTTGTACTGGCTATTTTTAACAAAGCTCAGTAAGAGGGATTAACACTTTCAACTTTGAAATTTCAGTTTCTAAATTGAATGAGCTGGATTTGTCTAGCTCTTTTTGGATGATGTCTCTTTTCTCGGGCAGATCTCTTGGTGTCTGATCCTTCTTCAGACTATCATGGTCTTTGTTTGGATATATTGTAGATGCTTTATTTACTTTTCTTTGGTTAGTTGCTGCCAACTCTTTACGTTCGCTTTGATTTCCTTGAGGTTTAATTTTTGGTTGAGTATCCTTCTGCTATGATGTTCTTTTCTGAATGGGAGTGACTGGGACATCTCTATTTCTCAAGGAATATTTCTTCTACTAAGAGTTGAGTGAAATGAAGTATCCTATTTGATAATCATCAGATTGAGTTTCCAATGCATTATCATTTGCCAGTATGTAGTCTTCATCCTTAGGATCCTCCATCTCCTCGACATACTTCTAGTTTTTAGTCAAGAAAATGGGATGGTAATCTTCCCTGAAGAAGTGATTTTCCTCGACAATCGAATCTATTTCATCATCAAAATCTCCTTGAGCATATTTATACTCAAGGGTGTCTGAATTGGCTGTTGAGATGTCGATGCTTTAGAAGCTTTTTGCTCTCTATGTTTAATCATGTACTCAGGTTGCTGCTGGTTTCTAAAGTTCGGATTTCTATCTTGTGGCTCCTAAGGTCTATCTGAATTTATCATCTGGTCGACCATTCTCTCCATGGCTCTATTCAGTGCATCTAGTTTAAGATTGGTGGAAGAAGAAGGTTCTTCTTTGATGGTTACTCTCTTTTCGAATTTCTCATGTCTCAACTGAGACTTTTTAATCATCAAATTCGCTTCCACACTTACTACATTATTCTGCATTTCTTCCATAGTTGGAGGATCTCTTTCCCTTAGTTAATAAGCCATCTCTAGATCAAAAGAATTTGGGTAATGTTGAAGTGCTAAATTGGGTGGAGGTTTCATGTTATCCTGATTGGAATTGTAGATCTGATTAAACCTTATAGTGAACTCCTGAACCATCTCATTAGGATTCCTTTTCAATATATTGTATTCCGCCAAGATCTGCAATGGATTCTTATTTTCCTGCCACCTGGATACGAAAAACTCATTTAACCTCTGAGGAGTATCAATGGAGCTAGTTGCCAAACCACGGAACCATTTTTTGACATCTCGAGAAAAACTTTGAGCCATTAGTCTCATTTTAGCATCATCTTCATCAACCTCCTCTAAGTCAATGAAATCAGCCATCTTATCAATATGTTGTTGTGTTGTGACTCCTAGACTGCCATAAAAAATATGAAGTCTCTGCCATAGGTCTAAGGCAAATCTGCCAACTGATCAGGTAATACTAAGGGTGCAAATCTCGCCATGACTGTTGAGGAATGGTGAATGGGAACTACCATGGGTTGTGTTGGTTGTGATGAAGATGAAAATGAAGGTGGTGATATGGATGTTTTAAGAGGTGTGGTAGGGGATATGGTAGAAGATAAGCTTTCAAGCTGATATTGAATATAGGCCTTTTCTATAGTGATTTGTAATTGATCAGGCAGGCTTTGAAGTTTCTCAAAATTAGACCAAACCTCATGCTCAAGTTTTGAAGATTGAGAAGCAGTAGAAGGTTGATTACACAAAGTCTTTGATGCGGGAAGGTATGAGTCAAACTTTATGGGATAAAAAACTTCTTCTGTAAGACAAGAGTTAGATCTCGAATGAAATAGGGATAACTCAAATTTAATTTCAAACAGAATATCCTCAATACTACGTATCTGATTTGGCAAGGAAGTGGTCCTTTCCAATTTTGTGCTTTCAATCTCAGGGAAAGGGGCTTTAGGCTTCCTCAACAATATTTCAAGATCATCAACCGGAGAAGGAGGATTTGGGTCAGGGTTTGACCTGGTATATCTTTTCAGAGCCAATATCTTAACAAGGTCATAGACTATATGAGGAAAAAGACCTAAGACTTTGAGTTGAATAAAGAATTTTTCAAAGGAAAGTCTTCAATAGAGAAATGTTAAAATTGGTAATGATCAAGAGCTTACTAATGGAATGAAGTCTGATCGAACTTGTGACTTGGAACCTTCTTTGCTTTCTTAATAAGCTCTGATTGTCTTCGACTGAATTGGCTGGATCAGGATGTGGAATTTTGTCTTGTTTGTCTCCTTGAGGCTGTCTCTACAATATTGACACTACAATTAAGGAATTAGCCTTTATGAAGCTTAGTCGCATCATCCAAAGGACCAAACTCAAATGAGAACTAGTCATACACACAAGGGAAATGAACCTTTCGTTCCCTGGAAATGACGCCTACATGTTATCACTCCTCTGGATCTCCAAGGCTGAGGAAGAGTCCAGCTGAGGTAAACACAAACCAATCTTTTAACTTAGTAGCTAGCCCTACTGAGCCGGAGAGGTCTCTATCCAAAGGATCAGAACCAAGAGGGCTGGATGGATTTTATTTGATTGGGGTAGTCACTAGATGAGTGAATTAGGTTAGAGAGTGAACTAGGTTAGGGAAAAAGAGAATTAGAATTGCAAACATCTGATGGGGCAAGGTAGGTAAGTTAATTAAACACTTTGTAGTATAGTGATGAAATGGTTTAGACTGGTGAGGTGCTAAAAAGAGCATGAAAACCATGAATCCTTTTTAAACTAAAGAAATGAAACAATTTGTGATGATTTTCCCAAAACAGAGCATAGAAGATGAACTCTGCGTATCACACCTTGAAAACCAAACATATTTAAAGTGAAATGGACCATGAAAGGTACAAAACATTCATACATATGTAACTAAAGAGGAAACAATATCAAAATACCATGCCACAAGAATCCCACCAAAATAGTTGCAACTCATCTAATATATTTTTTGTCAAAGTCTGAAATACTAATACAACATCCAATAGAGTCCAACCTACAGAATGACTAAGAAATTACATGATATAGGCCTAAAACCAACTCATCCTTACCTCAGGGGTTGAATCCATGAGAAGAGGAGTAGTCACAACAAAAACTAAACTGATAGCTAGAGTGTAGGTGATGAGTGCCAGTATTGCAGCAAGGATGCTGCAAAACCTGGGCTACAATCTTTACTTATAAACCTGGGGTTCATACAAACTTGGAGGTGACAATGTTGTATGCACAAGTAAAAGTGAAGGTCTTGCCTATTGTCATTGTTCGTCCAGCGAGAGACCCTAGGGTTTCCAAGCCAGAATTCTATAGAGTCGAAAGAAGCTTGATTCTTTGATGGAAGGAGAGAAAATCTACTCTAAGAGAGCTACTCTATTGCAGTAATGAAGAAAACAATATGTAATGCTAAATCACACCATATCCTAGTTAACCATTTAAACAAATATGTTAAGAGGAATTGCTAAATCAACATTAAACAAATGCTACTATCTAAGATGCAGAAGTAAATAGCATTAAACCATTCTAATGTGTAAGCAAAAAACTAAACTAAATCTATTTTCGCTTTTTTTGTTTTTTTTGGCAAAATAAAGTATGAAAATTAATTGTTCTTGTGGAGGTGAAAGGTGGATAGAAGGTGATTGAGGATGGATAGAAGGTTTATGGAGTGGTTGGATGGTGTGGAAGGGTCCTAGGAGGCTTTTTGTGACTTCCTAGAGGTTCCCCATCTATTTGACCTCAAAGCAGGTTGTTTCAGGAAAACCTACAGGATGATCCCGTAGGAATTACAGGAAACCTATAGGATATAGCTGAGAGTTAATTGTGAGGTATTGGAGGTGTTGGGAAGCTTAGAAATGGTGTTTGATTAGTGGAATAGGGTGTTAGAAGGTCTAGGAGCACTCAGGATTCAATATCCAAGATAAGAGATGGCTATATTCACTCAATGTATCTAGGGGAATTTCAATGAAAAATGATAAAAAAAAACTAGTGAGGGTGATGGTGGAACAAGAGATGGCTAAGGTGGATGAAGTGGAAGATGGTTGCTGGTGATGAAGTCTGAGTCTTCTCCTTATGTACCTTCTTTTCTTAAAACATGTGTGTCTTCTAAGAACTATGCAATAAGATACATTTTCGTAACTAGAAAAGTATGAAACAATCGCCTATATTATGCATGAAGGAAGTTTCTAAAGGAAATGAAAGCATGAGTGAGATCTTATTGTAGAAATGAAGATGCAAAAATATGACAATGAAATCTACCTTGCAACATGAACCAAATATTGAATCAAAGACAATAAACTCCAAAGCTCATGCAAGAACTAGAAATCTATGTTTTTGGGGTTGCTGAAGGGTCCCTTCCTCAAGTCATGGTCCCAGAAGGAGGAAGTGAGGCCGAGACACCTGTTAAAAACCTTCTAATGGTATTTTTTCTCCTTGCTAACCTAATACTTGAAAGAAGGCACAAATGGAAGAAAACTATCATACAACCAATCTAATATACATTGTTGTAATGGAAATGCATATACTAATCAAATGAACAATTAAACTATGAATCTATACTAGGTACATGTACAATAAAGAGGAGCCTTGGCTACTAGGGTTGGGCCTAACCCAAGAGCTTCAGCCCTCTGAGTTAACTCAGTGTTGGCTCAAAACAAAACTCATTCTTATTACCAAATCAATGGATTACATCAAAAACTGTCACAAGTCTTGCAGCTCAAAAATAGAGTAGAGTTCTACAATAAATAAAAATTGAATCCTACTGAGATCCTAGGCCTCTCTACTTATACATTTGAAGTCTCCAACGACTTCCTTAAAATTAGGGAGGCTCTGCTCCCAAACTCAAGATAACCTAGTGCTTTGTCTTTCACTTGCTCGACTGCCTTCTAGTCCTTATGGCTGTTTGCACTTCGAGCTAATGGAGGAATATTTGAATGGAGGGGTAGTAAATGAGGAGGATTTACCTCCTATAATCCCTCTCCCTTGTCCCATTCGAGTTTTGACCATGGTCTTTGCCAAAATTCCTGAATTAAATGCACATTAGACCAAAAAGCAAAATATCCAACTCTAACTCATCTCATAACCAAAATATAATAAAAAAGTATTCAATAAGTTATGAGAATAGTTGGTTTGACTAAGATAGGAAGTAAGTTAAGGCCCATATAATTACCCAATGATGAGGCTCATCATCACCCCCCTACTGAAAGTGTTTCTCATCCTCTGAGTAACTTAGTCAATATCCATATCCTTCATGGCTCTGGTAGACTCTCTAACATCCCATGCCTCTGCTGTGGTCTCTTCTTCTTGTTCATAGAAGCCTACTTTCTTTTCTACTTCTTCCCACTGCCTCTTTTCTTCTTCTTTTTTTTATCCCTTCTAGCATCCCTAAGAGTAGTGGTGGAATGAGTTTTAGGCCTATCCAGTTGATCTTCAACCTTTGCATAGATTACTTATACATAGGTGTCCTATTGAGTTCCTCCCTCAACCTTTGAGGAGAGTGATATTCCCTTATCTTCAAGCTGTGTGGTAGTATGTTCCATCTCCTTAGGTAAGCATGTATACTATTATCTCCTAGTAGCCTAAAATTATCCTCAAAATGTGAAATTGCTTGCTCTTGGGCAACAAGATATCTAAGTGCCAACTGAGGATCATTTGCAATCAAATTATGGGTATTGATGAAGGCCATGGGATTTGATTGTTCAACTCTGATAAAAAGAGGTTCATTTTTCTCTTTGGCCAATATTCTTTTCATCTCTGTAGCTCTTGACTCCTCATGGTTAATCCATGATGCCAAATCCATTAATTGTAGATCTCCTAACTTGGCATTAGGGTCACAAACATTCATGTCTATGAGGTGTTGGATTGTTGGGGCTTGACCCAGGTTCAGAGGTGATTTAGCCAAACAAACCTTGGTACTATTGGTCCTTTCGGAAATAGTCCATGAAGTGTACACAAAGGTCTCACCCGAAGTAGTATGGGAGGGTGCTAGATCTAGCTTTTTGCACCTTGGAGATGTTTGATGAGTTCAAGTGGTCTATCGTTCGACTCTACGCGCATGTCACTACGTGCACTTACCCATACCTTGCAGCTTGAGATGCTGCCTTCACGTAGCCCTACTCAGGGGCTGAACATTGTTATTACCCTAGTCCTTACTAGTATTCCACTGTTATTTGATTAACTTAGCCTACTTGTATGTGTTAAGTTATACTTGGCAATATAAATCATTCATATAGGTGCGTGGAGTAAATAAATTGTATATTGGTAATTAATATCAAACATGTAATAACCCAAGAATAGAGACACATAATTAAGATAAAACTTCTCTTTATTATTTCCATCCTTGGTTACAGACTCGACTCCACCCTGTGCACTCAACTGTAGGGGTCCATGCACTCAGCTACTGATAGCTAGGCCTCTGTGTACTCAGCTGCAGAGCCTTATCCTACTCTAAGACCAAAAACACACTTAGACACTTAGACTCTTGATCTTCACTTCTACTTCCTTCATTCCTTCGTTATCTTTTACACTTAGATCCTTGCTCTATTTATACAATCCCATGGTCCGCAGACCATGGGTAGGCTGACATGAAATTACAAGACTAGGGTGAACAACCCTGTGACTCTATCATACATTTTGTGCTCCATGCCCACAATTCGTGGAGACTTTACAACAATATTGGGTCAAAACTCGGGCTTTGATCCCAAAAACATGCCTTGGGGGGATTGTATGCCCAACATGAGGGCCATGTTGTGCAAATAAAACTCATTCATTTTGGCCATATCCTCTAGTGTATTTTAATCACAAATATCAAGAAACTGCTTGTATTCCTGAAATGGAATGATTCCCCTTTGTGTTAGTGTCTTAATCTGAAACTGTAGCCATTGTTTTTTGAGGTAAAGAGCATAGGATTTATCTAGCATTCTACATTGTATTTCCTCCAAGGAGAGGCTAGCCATACATGCTAGTTGGTTCTCTCTTTCCTGCAGCTATCCCCTTAGCCATGCATTCTCTCTCTCAAGTTGACTTCTCATTATAGCTTCTTTGTCCCTTAAGCCACTTAGCTCTTTGCCCATTTCTTTGAGTTTCTCTTCCATGTGCCCAATGTCTTCCACCCCCTTTGATTTGGCAATTTGTATCCATCGGTGGGTTTTGGCCCTCTCCTTCTCATGTTTGAAAAACAATGGGATGGAAAATTTTTGAGGTATTACCCTGCCTCCTTCAATAAATCGGTAATAGGAGTCTAGGTTAGGTTGGGGGCTAGGTTCCTTTATCTCTGGGTCTTCCTCTTTAGCTTCTTGCTTCTCCCCTACATTTCTTTCCAATTTTTGTGCCTCCTGTAGTTTCAACAGAGTATCATGTAGGACTGTTTTTGCTTCCTGTATGTTTTTCTGTGGGTCCTATAGGATTTCCTTACCCTTTGAGGAAGTTGATCTAGTATTAGGCCTCCTTACATAGGTGATAGGTGACTTAGGGGAAGGAATTTTGTCATTTTTTGTAGGGTAATCTTCAATCTCAATAGGAATTTTTGTTGATGTTTATGGCTTCTCCTATTTTATTCTTGTGCTCTTTCTTGTTCTAAAATATATTGAGGTTTGCCTCCTCCTTTTTCGTTTTTGCTTAACTGGGGTGCTAAGATCAATGAGGGCAGCTGCTACCTCTCTCTCAAAGGCTTCTAGAGATACCTTAGGTGACTCATCCTTTTGTTCTTCCCCTCTATTTCATTGCCTTCTTCCTCTCTGTTTTTCTCGTCTTCTTCCTCTTGTGGATCTTCATAATCTCTATCAGTTTCTTCCTTAGTCTCCTCCTCTGTTTCATCATCATCCTCCTTCTCTTCTCCCTATTCTTTTTTAGCTTCATCATGTTCCTCTGTGTCAACTTCTTCTTCATCCATCTCATCCTTATCTTGCTCTGTATCTTCCTATTCCTATTTTTCCTCCTCCTCACTAACAGTAGGACTAACATCATAAGTGAGGGTTTTAATGTTATCCTCTGTTGGCAAGTTTCTGAAGGCTAGCCATGTTATAGGGATTTTGAGGTTTTGGAGGACATCTTCAATGAGGATCCTAATCAACCCATGATGAGCCAATTGCTGGGAATTCCCTTCCTTCACTTTGTTGCTGGAGGCTACGAGTGATTGCAACAAGAATTATGGTATGTTGAGTCTTTGGGGAGGTGGTGTTTCTACCCCAAATCTTAATTCCTCAAGGATCCTGAAATGATAGCCATAAACAACACTATATCTACCCTCACATGAGATGTATTTGATGAGTTGGTACCCTACCTCACTCCATGGGTATGGCAGACTATCCCTGCTTACTCCATTTTTGTCCTTAGTGGGTTCTTCACCTTCTAAAAAGAATTTTGTTTTTGCCACCTGGTTGTCTCCTTTGTCTTATTTTCTCCATGGAATTCCTAGGGGAAGTGTGGTGATCCTATTGATGAGCTTTGGGGTGAGATCTATAGTGAGTCCCCTTACTAAAATAGTGGCATGGATTCTGTTGTGTGGAGTGAGGGAGTGAGCAAATCATTGAGCAACCTCAGCATCATACCCTGTGAAATTTTTGGAAAACCCCATCTAGTTGTGTATTGCAAAGATTTCAAGCACCTGGGGGTGTTGTTGTATTCTCACAGTGTTTGTGGGCTCTCTCCTATTAAACCCTCTTGACATCTTGCTGGTGAAGCTTGAGGAGAAAATGAGAGGGTTGACACAAATTTTCAATTGCAGGAGAAAAATAGAGTTGATTATGTATGTAATTTACTTCTCACAGTTGCTAAATTCACTAGATTTTAGAGTATCCTTGGTGTATTTTCTTGCAAAGGAGGATGAAATTTTAGATCCTACCTCTTTAGAATGGTTGCAGTGGCCAATTCCCGTGATATCCCGTCTTGAACTCTTCTCTGCTTATCCTGTAGACTGTCTCTGTGTATCCTGTAGACTGTATCCTATGGGAATTCATGTGCATGCTCCCATAGGAATTCCTGTGCAAAACAATGGATCTTTGCTTCCGCTGGGTGGCCTGGGTTATGAGAGTGACTTGAGTGAGGGAGTTTTGAGGAGGTGAAATGCATGAATGCATGGGAATGATGCTTTATTTCCCTTTATGGTGTTTCGGGGAGAGGTGGTGTGCTGACAGCAAAGGTACATTGCCATTTTTGGACCATTGGTCCCCACTACCACCTCATCATTTCCCACTCCTCGTAATCATCTCCCACCTCCTAGATGCATAGTTTAACTGCTTTTTGTCCTACTCCTTCTTTGTCTTTGAGTTTACTGTAGCCATGTGTGAGAGGGCACCCGGTTCTACATGTGTTGACTGAATGAAGGTGGCCAAGTTAATTGGCCACCTTTTCACTTATAAACCAACTATCTCATAACCATTACAACTTTTGACTACATGGTGCATATGAGTGAGAAAGCGAGATACTTAGCTGTGGTTTCGATGCCATGTTGTAGTTGTCGAAGACCAGAGGTGTTGTGTTGTTTATTCGCTGCATTCCATTCTTCTTCCTCCTCTTATTGTCTGCTAATGGCTTCTTTTCTTTTGCAGGTATATATCGCTGAAAATATGATGGTGCTACTGCTGTGGAGCTGCTGGATCATTCTAGTGAAGACCTGTTGCTGGTGATTGGCATTATGTGGGATAGACTGCTACAGGATTTCCTACAGGATGTCCTGTAGCTGCTTCTCCCTCATAATTATTTAATCATGTTGCTGGTTGGGGATGTGAGGATGGTGTAATGAATGGAAAGAAGGAGTAGAAGTGTGTAGAACAAAGGATACTTAGGTAATGCTCTTACTCCTCTCTATTTTCCCTTTTTTCTAAGCCTAACAGATACTATTGAAACTGATTTTTTTTGTTTTGAATGGTGAGTGCAGGGATGATGATGGTGGATGTGGTGAGGTGTTAGATCATGCATAGGGTGAATTTTAGGGACCTAAAAAACCTATCATGGGCCCTCGAATTGCTTCCTGTATGTTTTTTGGGTCACTGTAATTCCTACAAGATCATCCTGTAGGTTTTCAAGGGATCCTGCAGGAATACAGGGGATCCTGTAGAAAACACATTCTTTGCATAAATTGAAGTAATGGAGTTGAAAAATGATAGAAATGATCAAGGGATGCATGGTAATGAGTGGAGAAATGAATATGTGTGAGGTAGGGTTCCCTTTGGATCCTGTTTTTCTCCTTGTTTGTCTTTCTCGCCCACCTGCAAATGACAATTATATATTTTTCTCTCTCTATTTTTTTTTTTGAATAAAACAACTAGGCCGCCTTAGAGAGGTTTTCACCCTAGTTGTTTTCCCTGGGCACCTCAAGGAAGGTTTTCACCCAGGGACCTTCTTATTTTTTCCTTGTCTTTTTTTCTCTCTTTTTTTTTCCCTTTTTTTCTTCATCATTGGGCCACCTCACAAGGTTTTCAACCCAAAACCTCATGGAGGTTTTCACTGGAGTCCTTATTCTTTTTTCCTTTTTTATTTTTATTTTTCAGTGAATTAATGAGGGAGGAGTTGACACTTGCTCCACCATCATCACTATTTTATTGATATTATCAACGAACTCTTGTTTTGATAAAGGTCTCTTGTACATTTTTAATTGGTTCCCATTAACAAGTAAAGGAATGGCTTCTTCATCTATAGTTCTAATTTGCATTGAACCATTATCATGGAATCTTTCCGAAACATAAGGTCCGAGCCATCTTTTCCTTAACCTACCCTTGAAGTCTTTATACCTAGAATCATATAACAATTCTGAATTTCCCTCCTAAAATTGCTTTTCCTTAATATGTTTATCATGCTAGATCTTCCTATGAAGTTGAACTATCTCTGTATGTAGGAGGGCTTGCATTCTGAATTCATCCAAGTCATTCAATTGGAACAATCCCTCTTTCTATGCATTGCTGAGATCCAAATATAGTTGGGTTGCCATCCTTAATGTGTTATATTCAAACTCAATGGAAAACAAGGCCTTTTTCCCATAGACCAGCTCATAGGGTGTAAATTTAGTGATGGTCTTCCATGTGGTATTATAGGCCCAGGTGGCCTCAACCCATCTTTCTACCCAATCTTGCTTGCTGCTAATCACTACCATCGTTAAGATGCCCTCCATTGCCCTGGTTGTCACCTCCACTTTCCCATTAGCTCGTGGATGATAGGGAGTGGAGGTCCTATGCTTGATTTTGTGATGTTTGAGCAGGTCTTCAATCATGTTGGAGGTAAACTGGCTGCCTTTGTCTGTGACTAGCTCTCTGGGGTACCCAAATTTGTAGAATACTTTCTCCCTTAGGAACTCAACCACCTTCTCTTTTGTTGCTTCCTTAATTGCCTTGGTTTCATCCCACTTAGTCAAATAATTAGTGCACACAATAATGTATTGTTTTTTCTTTGAAGGAGGGTTGATAGGCCCAATGAAGTCCATGCCCCACTTGTCAAATGGCTTGAAAGTCACTTGAGGCTGCAGGGGAATTTCATCTCTTGAAGTAGGCCTTCCCATCCTCTAGCATCGATCACACTGACTAGTGTAATTTTTCACATCC
Organism: Pinus taeda; assembly: GCA_000404065.3. Lineage (NCBI taxonomy): Eukaryota > Viridiplantae > Streptophyta > Pinopsida > Pinales > Pinaceae > Pinus > Pinus taeda. Next base: position 64,670 of record APFE030519971.1, read on the forward strand.
TAATGAAGAGTGGGCCAATAATAGCCTACATTTAGCACTTTGAATTTTGTCCTATTTGCTGTAAAGTGACCTCCACAAGGCCCATCATGACAGGTCAGAAGGATGTCAAAAAATTCCTCTTCCCTGACACACCTTCTCAAGATTTGATCTGGGCCAAATTTGAAATGATTGCCCCCAATCTAGGTGAAGGGGGTGCTTTTCCTGATTATCTTGCTCTTTTCTTTGGTGGGAAAGTTTGGTGGGAATTGTGTTGATACCAAATAGTTTGCTATATTAGCAAACAATGGAGAGAGAACTGAAATAGCAAATAAGTGTTCGTCTAGTAACTGGTCATCCACCATTCCTTCTTCACCTGCATGCACATAACCCTAGATAAAAAGTCTACAACAACATTTTCATTACCAGGCTTATCAATAATGGTTAGATCAAACTGCTGTAATAAAAGCAACCATCTTATAATTCGAGCATTCACATCTGGTTTGTTTATTAAATATTTGATTGTAGCGTGATCAGTATGCATAGATGTTTGATAGCCTGTAACATAATGCCTAAATTTGTTTAATGCATGCACAACAGCCAGGAGTTCCTTTTCGGTCACTGTATAATTTAGCTTAGCCTTTGACAAGTTATTAGTGATAAAATAGATGGAATAAGGCCGTTTTTCTTCTACCTAACCTAGGGCTGCTCCTATGGCTTTGTGTGAGGCATCAGCATGAATATGAGATGGGAGGGCCTAGTTTGCACCTCAGAGAATTAGTGCAGTGGTTAACTTACCCATTAGAATGTATAAGGCCTCTTGATATCATTTTGACGATATAAACTCAAAATCTTTGGCCAACAACCCAAATAAAGGAGAGGTCAACTTATTGAAGTCCTTTTTGAACCTTTGGTAGTATCTAGCTAACCCTAAGAAACTCTTGACATCTCTCTGCTTTTGAGGAGGTGGGACCCTTTGGATGATGGCTATTTTGTTAGGGTCCACCTGTATTCCTTGCTGAGATATTGAATGACCTAGCATAGTCCCTTCAGTCATTAAGAATTCACATTTTTCAGGACTGAGAGACAGGTTCATTTTAATGAATTTTTGCAGTACTTTTCCTAGGTTAGTTAGGGCTTCTTGAAAATCATAGCCATAAGATGTAAAATCATCCATATAAATTTCCACTGTATCATGGACTAATTCGACAAAAATACTCAAGATTGCTCTCTGGAAAGTGGCAAGAGCATTGCATAGGCCAAAAGGAAGGACCCTACAGGAAAGAGTACCCAAAGGACAAGTGAATGTGGTTTTATCCTGGTCTTCTAGGTAGATTTGGATTTGGTTGTACCCACTGAATCCATCTAGGAAAGAAAAAAACATGTTCCCTGCTAGGCCGTCTAGCCCTTGGCCAATGAAAGGTATAGGAAAATTATCCTTCTTTGTGGCTTTGTTAAACTCCCTGTAATCGACACAAATCCTCCACTTACCATTTTTCTTGGGAACTAACACTAAAGGGGAGACCCACTCACTGTCAAAGATAGGGTAAATGAATCTTGCATCTAGTAGTTTTTGCAGTTCTTCTTTGACTATATCTTTAAGAGTTGGATTGATCCTCCTTTATGGTTGTCAGATTGGCTTGCAACCTTATTTGATGTATATGTGGTGAGTACACATTGAGGGGTGTACTCCCTTCATTTCCTTGTAACTCTAAGCAAAGGCTTCTAGGTTTTCCTTTAACATGTTTCATAGCTTCCCCTCTTCGAGAGCAAAAAGAGATGGATTAATTTTCAAGGTTTTCTCTGGGTTGAATTCTATGGTTTTGACATGGAGTGGGTTGGAATCAGCCAAGCATAAGTCAATTGGAGGATTGTTCTGGGTTTCCCTTACTTCTTCTTCTAATGGTAATGAACCAGGGCTTGGACTTTGGAGCAGGTGTTCAATTAGATCATCCTCATCCTATTGTCCTCCTCCCATGGTTGCTTCCAAAGCATAAAGTTAGCCAGAATAAACCTCATCTTCTTCCTCCTCCTCCAACCATAAAGGTAAATCATGCTCTAAAGAAGGTTGAGCAGGAGGGTATAGGACTAATTGCTTAGACATATGCCCATTCTTGATGGTCATATTCCCAGCTCTGCAGCTAGTGTAAGCATCAACTATGGCCAACCATGGCCTCCCAAGGATGAGAGGATAACCAATAAGCTTAGCCTTAGGTTGGAGAACTAGAAAATTTGCAGGGTACGCCCAGGAGTCAATGGAGACCATCACATCCTCCACAATTCTCTCAGGGGTGACTATGGAACGGTCTGCAAGTTGTAGAACTATTGTGGTCTTCCTCAATGACCCTTGGAGGTTGAGCTTGAGCATGGTGTCCTTGGTCATCACATTAATAGCAGACCCAAGATCGATCATAGTGTGTGGGACAATGGTGCCATTGATATGCACATCTACTATAGGACTTCCTGGGTCTAAATATTTTGGACATATTACCTACCCCAACATTAAGTCAGACAACTACCCAATGACATTAATGGTGGGAGTATCCGCTTTTCACCTCCCTGGATGCTTGAAGCATTTCTCCTTAATCAACTTATTGTAAATGGGAACATATTTTATTGCCTAGAGAAAGGGGATCTTTACACATAGATTTTTCAATTCTCCCAGAAGTTCAGTTTCTTCTGGGGCAGGCTAGAGTGGTTGGGCTAATCTCTCAGGAAAGGGTGGATTTAGTTTAAGGTTGCTTTCCTCTCTTTCTTCCTCAACCTCCCTATGTGTTTATCCAGGAGAAATCTCCCAGATCTTATTTTGATCTCCTGGATTTCCACAGCATAAGCTGGATATGATGTCTCTCCACTGTATACTTGCTGAGCCTACCTATTGTTCGAGTTCGGATTTTGCTGGGCAGGCAATTGGGGTTGCTTGGGTGGATCAGAGTCTAAGAGTTGTTGTTGGGTAGGTGGTGGAGGTAATAGAGTTGGAGCATTGTTATATTGTAGCCTCCACCCCTAGAGTGTTGTATTCCACTGAGGTTGTGGCAGAGCGGAAGGTTGAAATGATTAGCTGGTTGACTGGGAAAAATACTAAGATGCATAGGACCAAGGAGGGGGTGTAGACCAAGAAGGATGAGCAGGGAGTCCCAAAGAAGGTATAGTTGAGGTTTGGTTTGGGTTGTAATATGCATGAAGTGACCCTTGCATGACTTGCTGGTATGGTCTAGGCCCCAAAGGTCTCCTTTGGTTAATGTAGCAAAGCTACTCAGTGACCCCTTCAGCTCCTTAATATAAAAATTTGAGTCTGGTAAAGAAGGGCACTTGTTTGTGGAGTGTTGGCCGGATAAATCGTTCTTGCGGACAAGACCGATCTCCCTAGTATCGAATGATATCTAGCAACAAGGAGCACAAACAAATCTACTTTTCTCTAAACATGTTTCAATTCATAAACGAAAACTAAGAGGTGCAACAGACCCTTCCTCGGTCCAACGCTTATTTGTGGCAGCTTTATTCCAACAGCTTCAAGCAGTTCCTTTTCAATAACCTATATACACAAACAAACACACATCAAAGAACACCTGCATAGATATTATAATAAAACATGTTCATTATGAAGATTAAGGAGCTCATAAAATAAACCATTAGAGACAATTCATTGCAAAAAAAAAACTTGATTGTATTAACTTTATGAATAAAAGAACCTTACAACCTTTGCCTTGATGTTGCACAAGCTCTTTCCAGGGTCCAACAGGAGTCTCCTCTACTTTGACAAGCCTCACTCACTTCCCAAATGACATGAAAGGTATGTGAACTCTCCTCTCACAAGCTCAAAAAGGAAGTCTAATTTCCAGCAGCATTTACCCTCAAGAATCTTCAGCTTCAACCTCCCCCTACAACTAGCGCCAATGCCTAAAATTTATAGTGCAAATGGAGGAAGTTGCAGGTCCACAACATTGAGAGGAAAAGTTCCTCCTTCAATGGGATAAGCACCTCATATCATGGAGTTAGCTCCCTTAGTTATGGAATGGATAAACCAAGGTGGAGCGGACTTGCCAACGCAATATTCCTTCTAGAAGTGTCCAGAAGTGACCCAAGATGAGTTTTTAAGAATGAACACATGCCTTTTTAACTTTTACAGGGGTTCGCACCCATCACTTGATAGACAGAGCGGTCAGGTTCGTAGGAAACATGACCATTGGGTGCGACACCGCAGGCAATGCCAGGAGAAAGTGTGAAACCAGGATTTGAGATATTTTCAAGGTCGTTCTCACATTTTCAAGGCTTGAAATGAAGGGTTGAGGCTTAAGACTTGCAAAGGAGGTAAGTATGAGTGTTGATGGACTCACACAAACTGTAGAAAGTCATGGTGATAATTTTTTGTGTAATAGATTTCCCCCTAAAGTGCGAAGTCTGTAATATATGAGGATGGTTTTTTGATCATCTAAGAAGAGTGAAGGACTTTATCATTTCAAGGATCTTCCTGTGGATACCCCAGTCGGAACCTGTAAAAGCATTCAACACAAAATATATATATGTGAAAATATCATCGCTGAGGTAGGCATTCCCATGCTCAGATCAAAACTGACTAAGAACTATCTAAAACTGTTCTGATACAGGAATGATTTTGTATTACATCACAAGTAGGAACATATGGACATAGTAGGGGCGCAACCATCTATTTATGAATAGTCCACTATATAATGATAACAAAATTCCTTGTAGCCTGGATGGTGGAAACTAGATCCAGGGTCTTCATTTCTACTTCCTGAACTAGTACAATTCTATCCATGTGAATTAATGTGTCAAAGTCGAACATGGTAGAAACCACTTATTTCAATGATGTAAACTGTTAACAAGTGTGAGAGGAACCGCCAGTGATGTCAATGGCCCTCAAAGTACTCAGTACAATCAATGAAATGTGAATGAATGAGTTAATGTCGAACACGTCACAGAATCCTTTGATCGAAGGTCAATGATGCAACCTGTTGTCAAAGGCGAGAAACCTACCATTGAGGCATGCAGATTCCAAGGTACTGACGATTTCTAGATCATCTTTCTAGATAATGAGTCAGAGTCGATAGAAAGCGATCCGTCATAGGCAAGCCCATAACACGAAATCATAGATCAAGTCTGAAGAAATATATTTGGCAAGAACTAACTTAGGGACAGTCAATGATGGACGAAAGATATTTTATAGGTGAATGGTTTATTTGCACAGACCTCTTGAACACATAACGACACTGCAGATGGCTTGGTGACAGTTGACCCAAAGCTAATACCTAAAAACCGGTTGAAGACTTTCAATGTGGCTTGATTAACTGTTAGGTAAAGGATTTCCCAACCCAGGTGAATAAAAGTGTCATGTTCAAGAGTGATGGAAAGTTTTTCAAACACAAAGTATAACAAAAAATTTCATTTTTCTCTTTTCCCCCACCATTTCTGGCAAGTACCTCTTTATTTTTGACAAGCTTGAGGAGGATAACATTTGCTTGTTTATAAGCTCATCCTTCGAATGAGTCCAGTTTAGTTTAGATTCGAACCCTAAGAAGGAGTGGTTCATTCCTGTTTGTAATTGAACAGGTCCTTTACTGTTAAATTTTAATGAGTCCAGTATAGGAGAAACTCGACGTTTTTCAA